>CAUYQG010199720.1:0-13304 GCA_963574415.1 Tarsius wallacei | reverse complement strand
ATTTCAAAGCAGAATTTGAATGAATAGATGCTTTCATAAAAATTTTAAAAACCATTCTTCATTATTTGTAAAATTCACTCAGTTTCAAATGTGTGGATTTTTTTCTCTTATAAAAGTATGTTGATGTTTTCAAATTCCTAAATAGATTTATAAGGTTTGAAAAAATAAACTTTAAAAACTACAAAAAAAAAAAAGAGTCAAATGAGGTCTGTTAATCAACAGACATTGAAAGTTTCTGGTTTATTATCAACTACTTGTAGCCTTTTGGGATCAGGGCAGGAAATAAATAAAGACAAATGTAATTTTTTGTTTTAGTAGGTGTTATCTCTTTGTAGAATGGATGTAAAAAACTAATTGCAAGTTGTTAGAAGTTATTTTCTGATGGTTCAGACTGTTGTGTCTTTGATTTGGCTAGAAAAGTGTTCATGGACACCTGTGTGTCAGTGCAGTTCCAGGTGACACAACACAGCCGAGAAGCAAAGCCCCTGCCCTCAAGGAGCTCATGTTTTGCTGTGTTGGTGTATGGGTGTATTGTGTGGAGTATATAAAAAGAAATATGCCAGGTGTTGATGAGTACTGAGAAGAAAAACAAAACAATATAAGAAAAATAGAGAGCAAAAGTGCATGTGTGATATGACACAGGGCACCAGGTGACATTGGAGCAGAGGCCTGCATGGAGTGAGGGAGCAGCCCTGTGAGTATGGAGGGTGTTGGAGGGTATCAAGGAGGTTACAGCTAGGGTTGAAGCTGAGGCAGTGTAGGGAGTGGTGAGAGCAGAGGCGGGAGGGCACTGGGTACCTTGTGGGTAGGAAGGCATGAGACAGGAGCCCTGGAGCTCTCTGAGCCCAGGAGTGATGGATATCATCTGACTCGTGTTTAAGATAGATCACCCTGGCTATCTTGTGGAAAAGGTCTGGAGGGTGTGGTGACAGGGAAGAACCATTGGGAGGCCCCCGTGGTCATTTAGGGGTGAGGTGATGGTGGTGTGGACCAGGGGGCTAGGCACTGGTGGAATTCTGGATTTTTTGAAATGCAGTGAGAGAGAAATAGAGTAGTGAAGGGTGACCCCCAAGTAATGCAGTACCTTACTTTGATTATGCTTTTTCTTATTATTTGCTTTTTTTTTCCTTGTTCTTTGACAGAACTCAGATTAAGTGTGGCTCCTGAAATGGATATTATGGACTACTGCAAAAAGGAATGGAGGGGAAATACACAAAAAGCAACATGTATGAAAAAGGTATGACACAGAGGTGCAAATATTTCACGTCTTTCAAATAGTCTGTCATAAGTTACTATTTAATGCTATTTGATATTTTTAGACATTAGTTAAGATGACTGCTGTTAGACTTTGTAAATATTATTATTCTAATTTTAGAGATGAGGAAACAGACACCAAAGAAAAGGGACTTGTTGAGAGTCACAGTATTAATATAGAATCAGCATCAGTTGTTCAGTAACTTAATTTCTTGAAAACTTCATAAATGATTGTGCTATTCAGTGTTGAGTCAGCCGCTGGTTGTCCTCTTGGGGTCATTTGGAATGCCTTTCTTGGCCTGGTGTTGTATAAATATCAGGGATGCCTCATGCTGACTCCATATTCTTACCCTCCACACACATTGGGTCTGGTTGTACACCAGTTGTTCTAGGAGCTCAGAATCCCCCTGCACTCCCTACACAGAGGGATCTGGAACCACTCCCTTCTCTTAGGGTGTCCCAGAGCTGCACACCCCCCCCCCCCATCAATGGCAGCCCCGAAGATAGTCTCCAAGGCCATGGGATGACATCAGGGACTCCCATAATGTGGTCCGGCTGTGTCTGTTTTGTCTGGTTCATTGCTCAGCTCAGGCGCCATGGCCCATGTACACTCTATGCAGCTGATCCAGCAACAGACCCTGTGGGCTCTGCCTGCAGACATATCCCAAATTCAGCCGTACTCTTTAGTAGACTGAACCATGGGAAATTGCTACTATTTGACCATTTTTGAGCTACAAAATGGCAGTTTTAACCTAAAACTTGCATTACTCTGGGTTATATTTTTTGTTCATCTGTCTCTTGGGATTATTTACCCAATGGATTTGAATGTATTTCTTTTGTATTAGAGATATTCACCTGTCATAGTTGGTAGACGTATCTTTTAATTTTTTTGTTAGGACTTTAACATTTTAAATATTTAAATACATTTATTCTTTTCTTCAGAGCTTTTTGTAGAAAATATTGCTTATCTGTCAGCATGTACCTCAACTGTCCATGGCTGCCCTTAGTTAAAATGTAACTGCCATTTGTAAAGCTCTGAGAGCAGTTGTCAGCTCTGCTCCTTGCAAGTCTGGTATATTGATGCTTTGTGTTTTAGGAACTTGTTAGAGGACTCAATCATGAAATACCTGGACTCTTAGTTCCTGCCAGAGGTTAAGAGCATTTGTATTTGTGAGGCCATCTGCTGAATGTGCTATTGACCGCTTGTAGATTTTCCAGCCTCCAGTCCCAAATCATTAGATAACCAGAAAGCCAGGTGGCTACACTTTCTTTTCTCATCCTTTCCAGAAATGAAGCCAGGTGGCTACACTTTCTTTTCTCATCCTTTCCAGAAATGCTTTCACTGACTTTTAATTTTATTTTATGAACTGAGTCTCTTCAAAGGACCTAACAGTTGACATCTTAAAGTCCATAAGTGAAGATGTCTAAGATACCTGAATATTCCATATTTTAGAACTCATGCGAAAATCATCCCTCTATGGGTTTAGTTCTAGGGAAAGAAAAAATTGATCTTGCAGTTGGACTCTTTGAGTGATCATATAATCAAGAGCATATCAGTTAAAAGTGTCTCATCAAGACCAATGACAGTAATTAAAAGCATCTCAGGTGCCTGATAACAGCTTTCATCTCAGTTCTGTTTTAGTCCTTATTTGCATAATTATCTACTTCTGTTTGGGATATTCTTTTGAAAGTAATTTTACATAAATTTAAATTTGGTTTTAAAAAGTTTGATTCATCTCTGAAATAGCATGAGTAATTTATTCATTTGGAAAGGTGCGGTTGCAGTTGAATTTGCCATCCTAAGTATTCTGGGATAACTGGGGGTTCACCATAGTAAGAGGTACATATTAGGTGTGATTCTGCCTGATGGGCTCTTATATGCTACAGTGGTTGGGCCACTAACTAAAAATATGACTTTCAAAATTTTTTTATTGGGAAAAAGTACTTTTATATTCGCTTAAAAAAATCATCCTATGACTCGAAGCTTGAAAACAACTAATAATGAGGTTCTAGTACTTGGACACAGGTTGAGGTGGTCTGCATTGTACCCACTCCATGAAGAGGGTGACACTTTTGTGTGTGTGTAGTAAGTACAGGGTAGGAAGTAGGTTTTGAGCGACCATTAGGGAAGAGCAGGACTAGTGAAAAGGGCTGCCTGGACTCAGAGCCAGGGTGGAAGTGGTTGGTGAAGCTGGTCCTCCTGACTGCATTGTCTAGCTGGAGAAATCAGGGGGCATCATGGTGCTGGTTGACCAGAGTCACAAGGAATTTATGGTGTCCTTTTGGGGTATGCTTCAAAGTGGTCCATTTGGAGCTATTTTTGAGTGGCCAAGCATGTCACTGAACAATTTCATTTCCTTATTTCACTTCCAGCCTGAGAAGAGTAACACTTCAATCTACTTTTTAAAAAAAAGTCTAACAGAATTATCGAGGCGTCTCCTAGTATGTAGACTTTTATACACATACACACACTCCCCTTGGAAACTTGGGGGGTTTGTATATTTTTTTAATATGGAGATATAAACTTGTATGTACTTTTTTCTTGTCTCTTCGTTAAAGAATTTAGGGTCATGAGTGTTAAAACAGTTGCTTAGAAAGGGACATACAACTCCAACTTTGAGAGTGGCTAGTGCTTAATTATTGGTTCTTTCTTTTTTTTTGAGTTGGAGTCTTACTCCTTCGCCCAGGCTGGAGTGCAGTGGCATGCTCACAGCCACCCCAGCGTCGACCTGCTGGGCTCCAGCAATCCTTCCACCTCAGCCTTCCAAGTAGCCGGAACTACAGGCCCATGTTACTATGCCCAGCTAATTTTTTATTTATTGTAGAGATGAGGTCTTGCCACATTTCCCAGGCTGGTCTTGAACCTGCTGACTCAGTCAATCCACTTGCCTTGGCCTCCCTAAGTGCTGGGATTACAGGCTGAGCCACCGATCCCAGCTGGTTATTTCTTTTTATGTCTAGTGTATTGCATCTGCTATATATACTGATATTTTGTGCAATATTAACACTTGTTGATTTAATATGATTAGTAAACAGGAATTTGCATGTCTTAAATGAAGGACTCA
This sequence comes from Tarsius wallacei, assembly GCA_963574415.1. Classification (NCBI taxonomy): domain Eukaryota; kingdom Metazoa; phylum Chordata; class Mammalia; order Primates; family Tarsiidae; genus Tarsius; species Tarsius wallacei. The sequence goes on along the minus strand of CAUYQG010199720.1, from coordinate 8,985 downwards.
GCCAGTCTTGTTTTCATTTTTTCAGTAATCCCAGGCAAATTTTTTCCACAGGAATGAAACTTTTTCTGCTCTCTGAAGTCAGTAATGGGCATTTTGAATTTTGCGATACTTTTTCTCAGGGCTATGAAGAGGTTTCTCAGAAATTTACCTCCATACGGCGAGTCCGCGGTGATAATTACTGTGCACTGAGAGCCACGCTGTTCCAGGCAATGAGCCAGGCTGCCAAGCTGCCCCCATGGCTGCAGGACCCGGAGCTCATGCTGGTACGCTGCTGCTGCAGGTTTGAGTCCGCAATGTTTCCAGTAGTGTTTGTGAGAAAGCTTCCCTTTTCTGCCCAAGCTTCCTGCTAGTATTGTGTGTGGTATGATGTCAGTATACACGTTTATTCAGTTTGTTGTGACTGGGATGATTTCACAGAGTAAAGTGACCAAAAATAATTGGCATTTCCCAGCAGAGAAAAATGATAAAATGTATGTGAACAATTCACTTGAGTTAGAGAGCAGATATTCAGAGTTTGTAAAAAGCACTTAGGAACAGTTTGATTTCAATTTTGCTGCATACATTAAATAGGTTGTGTATTTTACTACTTGAGAACCTGCCAGACTTTTAGAATATACATTTCTTTAGTTTTAGCTGCGATTCAAGAAGTTAGTACCTTCTGCAAAGTGTGAGGATTGGCTTGGGTGGTCGGATAGCAACGCTAGAAGAGGGATGATTACCATCACTTGGAGAGAGGCTTACCAGGGAGGCACTAGGTAGGCTGAGTCCCAGGCCTGGCCCTCTTTAGTGTTTTTAATCTGCCATGTGGTAGAGATGCATTGGGAAGTCATGTGCCGAATATCCTGACACAGATAAAATCTCGTGATAGACTGGATAACAGACTCTCCTGAAAAATTTTGGTGGGCAAAATAGTTGGTCATAAATGACACTATGACATCATCTGGAAGAAAACTGAAATTGTTGTGCTTAAATTAAAAAAACTGAAAATTCAGAAGTGCCTGCTGTGGGATATTGGCCTAATAGCAGTTTATAAAAGGAAAGAAAAGATGTCAGGATTTTTTTTTGAGTTGGAGTCTCACTCTGTCACCTAGACTGGAGTGCAGTGGCCGCTCTCGGCCACTGCAGCCTCGACCTGCTGGGCTCCGGCGATCCTTCCGCCTCAGCCTTCCAAGTAGCTGGAACTACAGGCACGTGCTACCATGCCCGCCTAATTTTTGACTTATTGTAGAGATGAAGTCTCACCAAGTTGCCCAGGCAGGTCTCGAACCCGCGGGCTCAGGCAATCTACTCACCTCAGCCTCCCAAAGCGCTGGGATTACAGGCTGAGCCACTGAGCCGGCGATGTCAGGATTTTAATTGCTTGCAAGCCCCCCCCATGAGCCTGCATGAGATGTGGTAGCAACAATGATAACAAAACCCTGGCTGCATTTTAAAAGGAATGCTTCTAAGAATCAGGCAGTGACAGTTCCCAGCTTGAGGACCGATAGGAGCTCTGTGCCTGTATCCTCAAGAGCAGATGGGAGTGTGGCCAAGATGGTCCATCACATTCTGGGAGCTGTGGTATTTGCCTAGAATAAAGAAGACTTTTAGAGGAAGCTTGTTGCTAACTAAGCTAGTTCGAGGTCTTTTAGGTGGAAGAGGCAAAACCAGGACTGGTGGGCAGAGGATACTCCCATCTGTTTCTTGGTTCTTTTACAAACCAGTATGACATGAGCACACCTGCATCAACTATCAGAACAGTATCTGGAGCTGGGCATAGTGGCACGTACCTATAGTCCTAGCTGTTCGGGATGCTGAGGTGGGAGGATTGCTTAAGCCCAGGGTTTGAGTACAGCCAGGGCAGCATAGCTAGACTACCTTTCTGACAAAAATTGAAAACTGACATCTGGGAAAGATACTTTCTTCTAAGCAAAAATGTATGTCATCTTAAGTAGATTTTTCAATATTAGCTTATTTCTTTCATATAGAGACAACAGAAATTGATGGACCAGACTGTCTTTCCTTTGTAAAATGATGCCATTTATTAGTAGGAAAATTTTTTAGAACAGTTGTTTAATTGGCAGAAGCATGCCTGTGGTTGGATATAAGATCCTGCTGGAGAAGCAGTGATTTCACTGATTTTGCTGTTTTGTTTTAACTGCTGTGCTTGACAACCATAGCTTAATTTCTAGATGATGGCATAATATCCTTCTCAATTTTAGGCTAAGTTTTTCTTTTAACCCTTTGCCTTTAAGGGCCCTTTTAGAATTATGGACTTAATTGACATTGATTTTGTGTTTTTATGCTTTTTAGAAGACTATGGTGCAAATAAAATCCTAAGTAAGTAAACATACAAATTGCACCCTAAAAAAGTAAAGCACAGTGTCCCTTTTCTTTTGCTCTCAGGATACATTGGGTAACATCATCTGTCATATTAAAAATAGTTTAAGTAGGTTGTGTTCAGTCTTTGGTCAGTATTTGAATATGGCACATGTGTAAATGATGAGACTTGAAGGTGATTTTTCTGACTGAATTTGAATAATGTTGAAAGCAGTTTTTAAATTCTCAAGTGTTCTTTCCAGCTTCTTACGCTTTTCTGTGTGTATCAGCTAGTATGTTTTTCTCTTGAGAGCACAGTCTGGTTAGCTGGTCACAGTGGTATTATTTTTGTCATCTAACTATTGAATTCCAAGAGGCCTGTGTCAAAGAGAAAAAACACATTGTACCTGCCTTTGAGTTTAGTGTTTTCATTTATTCGACTTTGGTTCTAAGTGTCAGCTGAAGAAATGACTGTTCTTTTCTTGATCTCATCCAGCAAGAGGTCTCATCCTTTTGTTGATGCTTTAGCCCTGGCAATTTAACATGGTTTGAACACTGTCTTCTCACAGTCTCTTTTGGTGTGTTGCTTCTGAGGCTTGATTGAGTGATGAATTTGGACATGACTCATATTTATGGGACCAGTGGAGGAAGGAAAGGGCCTGCAAGTGTAGCTTGGTTGTGCTTGTCAAACCGCTCTGACCTCCTCCCAGGGTCCTGCAGACCTTCATGTGGATGCTTTTCCATTCTGTTCTCAGCTGGCCTTTCCACCTGCCCTTTCCTTGAAAGGTCCACTCTTACAAGGGTTTTGTTGAATGAACAAGTGTATGTTGCAGTGTGGCTGCAAAAAGTCAAGACTGGAACCTTCAGCTAGCTATATCTGCTTCCATTTGCAGACTGAGAAGTGTTCTCTGTAATGTTTCACTTTCTTCCCATTCTCCTAGAATATCACTGGTTTCTGGATACTAAAGGGAAACAGGAATGCTAGTCTGAGCAACCCTCCTCTTACTTTGGGCTCAGTGGAAGAGCCTAGGCTCCCTTTCTGCTGTGCTGAGCTTCTCTGGCTTTGCTCTGTTACTCTGCCTGTGAGATTGGGCCTTGTCCTTATCCTCCTCCTGACAGTTCAGCTACCTCCTCCTCCCTTGTCATTCTGCCTGGGCTTCCATTTGTTCTGTTTCTGTCCAGATCCCATTCTCTGTGTTGGACTTCAATCAGGTCATCTGACCCTGACCTCAGCCATGGAGATGGCTTGGTCTGACTGTTCTTAATCGTGGGACAGCAGCTCAGTCCCTGAGAGGGGGTGTCCTTAGAGCAGGGTTCTTTTGGTTTCCAAGTTGGCTAAGTTTTAGAATGTCTCTAAGGTGATGGGTCTGTGGCAGTGTTTGCTTGGAGTAGGATAGACTATATACCGAAGCTCTTTTTGTGAGTTCGTTTGGGGATGACACATTTTTGTTATTTGCTGTCTCTGTTGTGGTATCAAAATGAAATGACACCTAAGTGAATTATCTACTTTGTTTATAAATATTTCCAGTTACTGTTGTTAAATATGTTTCTGGCTTGAATATCCCTTTTAAAAATTTTTAAATTTATTTTTATAGCTTTAGGGGTACAAATGGTTTTTGGTTACATGGCCGCTTTGTATAGTGGTGTAGAAGTCTGGGCTTTAAGTGTCATCTCAGTGCACATTGTACTCAATAGGCAACTTTTCATCCCTCCCCACCACCCACCCTCACCCTTCTGAGTCTCCAATGTCCTTTGTACCATTCTCTGTGCTTTTGCAGACTCTTGGTGTAGCTCCCACTTAGAAGGGAGGACATGCGGTATTTGGTTTTTTATTCCTCTGGTTACTTCACTAGGATAATGGCCTCCGATTCTATCAAAGTTGCTGCAGAAGACAATTTGTTCTTTCTTATGACTGAATAGTATTTTATTATATACTATTATATTATTATACTATTATTATACTATTATATACTAGTATATTATATATATATATCACATCACATTTTCATTATCCACGATGAATCTTCCTTATTCTGATAGAAGTCTAGTTTCTGTGCTTAGTAGAAAAGTGTGGCTCTTTACATGTGTTCATGTTATGACCCCTAAAAGCATTTAGTTATATTCACTTTTTTCTTCTGAATAATTTCAACTCCATTTTTCTTTTCTAATAGTGTTTTTCTTTTCCCCCATGCATCATTTTTGGGGCTTTCTCCAGAATTTCCACATCTGGAAGTGTACATCCCTGAATTGTTTGACCAATGTGTGAAAGGAATGAGGAAACTTTTTTTTGTTTCCCTCTGTGTAGTTTGATCTTTGAGGTCTCCAGAATAATTCAGTTGAGTATGGTTCCTGCTTTTGAAAAAGCTGTATAATGTCTCATGATGCTTAGCTGGTCTTCTGGGCTTTTCTTTGCCTTGTTTCCCAGCTCACATCTGTGTAGCCAGTGTTTTCTGCTCATTTGTAGTTCTTGGTGCCCAGTTGTAATTTCAGCTTGTTGCCACTTGAGGGCATATTAGGTTCTGGTGATAAATCGGAGAGATTGAATTGAGGGCTTTGCCGCGGAACTGCCCACGTGTTGCCGAAATGTAGGGCAGTGCGGGCACTGAGTGGGCTGGTGCCGCTCCTAAGTGGGTGGTCATTTGTCATCCTAATAAGATGAGGACAAAGCTCCTCCTCCCCCTTTAGTGAGTCATGTAGTTTGCCATCACTGTAGTAACAGTGAAGAGTGACTTACATCCCCATTGTCGTTCTGTATTTTGTAGAGATGAAACCACCTTAGTTTCATGCGATTGTTCTAGATTGAGAACATACAACTGAAATTATTCATGAAAAGGTCTTCTGAGTCTCAGATTCCAGTAGAACGGAACACGTGGCTTTGTTTAAAGCTGTATTATAACTGCTAAACATGTTCAGGTTTCTCATAGGATGTTGTAGAATTTAACTATCCTTTCTTGGTCTTTTGACTTGGAGATGAACTTTTTTCCTTTTTAAATTTTAGAGCAGTGAAGTGACATGCCTAAGCCCAGCCTAATTATGATTTTTTTCCTGACACACCCAGGGTTGTCGCAAGAGTCTAACTTCCCATGCTGTCATCCAGCAAGTTGTGTCTCAGCTTGCCTTTCAAACTGCAGATCCTATTGATAATTAGGGGGAAACAAAATAACAAATACTCCAGAAAAAAAGAAAACTAGCAGTGTAGGAATGCTGCTGTCACTTCCTTCGTGAGCTAGGTTATCCCCTACTTCTTATTCTCAGTTGTAGTTTTTATCTTACTACATGAATTGGGCAATTAAATATTGTTCTTTGCTAAAATTTCCAGTATATATGCTAATATTATTTTTAAAAGATATTTCTCTGCCTCTTTTAGTGGATTTTAAATTTTTAAATATTATTACTTATTTATTTTGGGTCGGTGTCTCACTCTGTGGCCCAGGCTGGAATGTAGCAGCACAATCATGGCCCTCCGCAGCCTCGACCTTCTGGTCCCAGGCTATCCTTCCACTTATTGAGTGGCTGGGACTACAGGTGTGCGCCACCATGCCTGGCTAGTTTTTTAATTTTTTGTAGAGACAGTGTCTCATTGTGTTGCCTCGGCTGGTCTCAAACTCCTGGGCTCAAGTGAACCTTCCACCTTGGCTTCTAAAAGCACTGGGATTACACACGTGAGCTACCGTGTCCAGCTGGATTTTTTAAATATAAGAAATTAGTTTTTATTTTTTGAAGTGGGACAGGAGTAGGTTTGACTTTACCCTGGTTTTTCACTTGCCCGAAGCGCCTTCCAGAGCCCCATAGCCCGAGGGTAGTTGGTGTGAGGATGCACTGTGGGCATGACCTTAGCTCATCTGTACAGTTGCTGTGGGATGTTCTGGCCATGGCAGGAGTCCCACAGGGCAGGTTGTGCTTTTGCTTCTCAACCAAAAGCACCATTTCACTCTACAGCGTTCCTCAAGGGGTCCTTTCTAAGTTCCTGACTTACCGATTTGAGTCCTCCATCCTAAACCCACATGACAGATTTGCAGGAATTAACTCTGGAAACAAAGGTAGGTTTGTGGGCTTTGTGGTTTCTCGGCTTAAATGATGTGATAGATTTCTTGGAATGTTAACACCTCTTTATCTCTTTGTTTCTTGATATTCTAGTTACCAGAAAAACTCATAAGCAAATACAGCTGGATCAAGCAGTGGAAACTTGGACTGAAATTTGATGGGAAGAGCGAGGACCTGGTTGATAAAATTCAGGATTCTCTCACTCTGCTAAGGAAGAAGGTTGGGAACACGTGGTTTCCCGTTTCTGATCAGTGCGCTCTCGCTCCTGACTGCCCCAGCAGACTGTTCTTAGTCTTTACTCAGGGTGTTATCAGATGCTCTTGGCTGAGGTTTAGGCAAAATGATTTTTTAAATTTTGAGTTGAGGTCTCACTCTGCCATCCAGGCTAGAGTGCAGTGGCACAATTACGGCTCACTGTAACCTCGACCTTCTGGGCTCAGGTGATCCCACCTCAGCCTCCTGACTAGCTGGGATGACAAGCATGTACCACCATGCCTGGCTTGCTTAGTTATTTATGTATTTATTTACTTATGGAGATGGGGTTTTGCTGCATTGCTCAGGTTTTATTTATTCGTTTGTTTGCTTGTTTGTAGAGATGAGGTTTCACTGTGCTGCCCAGGCTGGTCTCCAACTCCTGGGCTCAAGTAATCCTCCTACCTCAGCCTCTCAAAGTGCTGAGATTACAGGCGTGAGCCACCATGCCTGGCTGCACAGTGATTTTAAATGAACACAAACTCTTCCTATAATGTCTTTTGTAAAATGGAGAAGTATTAATATTACATATTCTTGAAGGAAATGCTGTCTAATAGTATACCAGATAATGATGTTTAACTTTCTTAAAAGGAAACTTTAACAAATGTGGTATTGTTCTAAGTCATATTTATAAATTTAAGGGATACCATATTTTTTGTATTATTATCAGTGATACTAATTCACATTTTTAAATTATTCCAAGTTATACCCATGTTTTAAGATTCTGTTTATAATTATTAAAGACTTTTTTTTCCTCAATGATATTCTAGTTAGTAGATTTAATTACTTGTTTTTTTAAACTGTCCTGAGAGTGTCTCTGAGACAGAATTCTCTGGAGACCCTTTCCTGCTGATTTCTGTTTACTTCGTGTTTACAATTCTGTCTGTGGCATTCCCTGTCTCCTGGGTCAGCCATCCTGCTTGCACACTGGCTTACACTGACCCCTGGATTGCTTTCGTTGAGCTGCTTGGAGCCCTTCTCACCAGGAACTCTTGAGTTGAGGCCCTGTCATTTGCCCGAGGCTTTATTGGTAGAGAAGGAGAGGCAAAGAGGGGCTGACCTTGACTTTCAAGGTCCTTCATAGCACATATCCCATGTGATGATCTGTGGACTAGATTTTTATTTCCATGAGAGAATGTCCTGTGCATATTCCTTTACACCCTGTGTCTAGAGCAACAAGTCTGGCACATCCTGGGTGTTTCGGAAATGCTTTATTGAATGAAGACCCTGACATCCTAGGTTCTAGTTTTTACTTACAAAGGTAAGAAGTGTTTACTGGAAGACACTGTCAGAGGAAGTCAGTAGTTTTCTCTTTCTTCCATTATGAAAAAATGTGAGTGAGAGAGGAAGAGAGGGATTCTATGCCTTTGTCCTTTTAATCTGTGGGAGAGGAACGCAGGATTTTGTGTACCTAGTCCCGGGGTTAGTGGCATTGAGGGAGTGAACGGGAGGACTCTTCACTTCAGCTCAGTCACAGGTCACGTTTTCTTTTCATCTGTTAAGGTCTTGTGAAATTGCTAGTTTTGCTTTTTTAGGTGTGTCTCATAATTAGACCCTCATTTTTGGGAACACTTAAGTGATACCAATTTACAGTAACATTAAAATTGCTCATTAATAATCTGAGCCAGCATTACTAACAGCACTTCTTTGCCAGGCTCCACACTAAACACTCCATGTGTTGCTTAATTCTCACAACTATGAAGGTGTTGTTGCTGTGGTCATTCCTGTTTTATAGATGAGGAAACTGAGGCCAGGAGGCCAGTTAAGTGCTCTGCAAAAGCCACCAGCTGCTCTGTGGTCAGGCCTTGTTTCCATCCTGACTAGTATGACTCTAGAGTCATGTCCTTGACTGCCAACTTGATCTACTTCTGGAAAATGTGAGACGTAGACAACATGTTCCAGCATTCAGCCTAGATATTGGAGAGAGTTCTGTATAGTCATTACCATTGAAATTTACTCTTGGATTTAAAGTCCGTGATGGTGTTTGAGAGGGACACTAGTTACTGGCTATTCATTTGGAGTGGTGTTTATGTTGGCATCTCTTATTCTCTTCACTGTAGCTGAAAAGCACTTAGATTTTTTTTTTTTTTTTTTGAGTTGGAGTCTCACTCTGTCACCCAGACTGAAGTGCAGTGGCACGCTCCCGGCCACCACAGCCTCGGCCTGCTGGGCTCCGGCGGTCCTTCTGTCTCAGCCTTCCAAGTAGCTGGAACTACAGGTGTGCACTACCACACCCGGCTAATTTTTTGATTTATTGTAGAGATGAGGTCTCATCAAATTGCCCAGGCGGGTCTCGAACCCATGGGCTCAGGCAATTCACTCACCTCAGCATCCCAAAGAGTGGAATTACAGGCTGAGCCACTGAGCCTGGCTAGCGCTTAGATTTATGGG
>CAUYQG010199719.1:0-27641 GCA_963574415.1 Tarsius wallacei | reverse complement strand
TATATATTTGAGTTGTAAATCTCACTCTGTCACCCAGGCTATAGTACAGTGGCACACTCATGGCCACTGCAGCTTTGATCTGCTGAGCTCAGGAGATTCTTCTGCCTCAGCCTTCTAAGCAGCTGGAACTACAGATGCGTGCCACCATGCCCGGCTAATTTTTTGATTTATTGTAGAGATGAGGTCTCGCTAAGTTGCCCAGGCTGGTGCCGAACCTCTGAACTCAGGCAATCCTCTCACCTCTGCCTCCCAAAGTGCTGGAATTACAGGCATGAGCCACCACGCCCGGCTTATTTTTTTTTTAATGAAAAGATTTTAAGTGTCCTTACCCCCCAAAATAAGCGTGTGAGGTACTGCACATGTTAAATAGCTTGGTGTAGCCATTTCACAACATGTTCACATATAAATAAAAAATCACCGTGTACACCAGAAAATATATACTTTTTTTTTTAGTCAAGGTCTCACTCTGTTGCCCAGGCTGGAGTGCAGTGGCACAATCATGCCCACTGCAGCCTCAATCTCCTGGACTCAGGAGATCTTCCTGCCTCAGCCTCCTGAGTAGCTGGGGCTACAGATGCACACCATCACACCTGTCTAATTTTTCTATTTTTTTTTTGTAGAGACAAGGTCTTGCTATGTTACCCCAGCTAGTCTCGAGCTCCCGGCCCCAGGCAAACTTCCTTCCTCAGCCTCCCAAAGTGCTGGGATTACAGACGTGAGCCACTGCACCAGGCCACAATTTTTACTTGTCAATTAAAAAATAAATTTAAGCCCAAACCTCAACATCATGCAATATACCTATGAAACAAACCTACATGTGTACCCCTTGAATTAAAAACAACAACAACAACAACAGGCAGGCGTCGTGGCTCACGCCTGTAATCCCAGTACTTTGGGAGGCAGAGGCAAGAGGATTGCCTGAGCCCAAGCGTTCGAGACCAGCCTGGGCAACTTGGTGAGACCTCATCTCTACAATTAATTTAAAAAATTAGCTGGGCGTGATAGCGCACGCCTGTAGTTCCAGATACTTGGAAGTCTGAGGCGGAAGGATTGCCTGAGCCCTTCCAGTCGAGGCTGTGGTGGTGATGATCGTGCCTTTGCACTCCAGCCTGCTCGACAGTGAGACTCTGACAAAAACATACAAAAAAAGCCCCCAAACAAACAACAAAACCACCAGTTTTAAGCCTAAAAAGCAATAAATAACATCCAACTTTTAAAAAATCTAAAAAAAATAAAAAAAAAAAGAAACAGGAGGGGTTAATTTTAATATTTTATTTAACTCAATATATCCAGAATGTTAGCATATAAAATCAAAATAAGAAAATTAGTAATGGCACCATGCCTTCTTATCTTCTGGCATTCTGAGTGCTTGAAATCCAGTGTGTCATTTACAATCACCGTGCATCTCATCTGGAACTCATGCCAAGAGCCATGGGTGGCAAAACAATTAGATTTCATTCCATACTGCAGGGCCCAGCTCTGCCTACCTGTCTGGATGTGTTTCAGAATTCAAGATCACAAGTTTCCCTGAACCGTGTTATGCCCCCTGGCCGCTGGGCCTTCATTCATGCTATTCCTTCTTCTTATAATGCTTTTCCCACTTTTTCCTGTCAAAAACAACTTGTCCTTGAAGTCCTTGCTTGAACATCACCTCCTCCAGGAAGCCTTCCCTGAACACCACCCAACCTTCACCTGCTGTGGTTGAACGAGTCACTCTTTCATGTAGGTTCTCACAGCAAGTGCCTCCCTCAGTTCACCCTGGACTGGGGCCAACTGGATTGACATCCATTCCTCCCACTGAATTGTGAGCTCCTTGAGGGCAGGCGCCTGGACTGACTCACCCCTGTGTCCCAAGTACCAACACAGAACCTGGTCCAGAAGTAGCCTTGGCAAATGTTGACCAAGTGACTAAATGACTTCATTACACCCACTCCCGTTTTACAGATAAGAAAACCAAGGCTCAGAGTGGGGAAGTTAATTGCTCAATATCAAACACCCGGGAAATGGTGGAGCCTGGATTGGAACTCAGTTTTCAGCACGGCGGTGGATGTGGCCCGCGTCTTGGCAACCCCTCTGGGTCTACCTTACGACAGTACAGGGTGGGTGGACTTAAGGAGAAATTGTTGAGAGCTGTGTGGGGAATGGAGGGAGGTAGCTGGCTGTGGGGTGTGGAGGAATTTCGAAGTGAGAGAATGGAGTCTCCAACTCTGCCTGTTCTCTCTCTGGTGACCTTTGTGGTTTTGCCATCCTTGAATGCCATGGATTTTTATTTACTGGATATTAATTCTCCAAATTGACTTGCTTTGCAAAAGCCTTCAACAAATACATTGTTTTATAAGGAAACTTCATGAGTGTAAGCAGGAAAAAGTGCCAGAAGTCATAGACACTAAAAATCAACACCTGTGGAAGGCTTACGCTGTGTCAGACAGTGTTAGAGTACTTTCTGAGTGTTAACTTTTTTTTTGAGTCAGTGTCTTACACTGTTGCCCAGGCTGGAGTGCTGTGGCATGATTGTGGTTCACTGCAGCCTCGACTTCCTGGGCTCAGCTGATCCTTCTGCCTCAGCCTCTTGAGTAGCTGGGACTACAGGTGCATGCCATCAACCCCTCTCTCTGTTATCCAGCTTGGTCTCAAACTCCTGGCCTCAAGCAATCCTCCCACCTTGGCCTCCCAAAGTGCTGGGTTTACAAATGTAAGCCTCTGCTCCCGGCCTGCCTGTTAACTTCTTGAATCTTCATACTAATTCTATGAAGTAGGTGTTCTTCCTCCCATTCCAAATGAAGGGACAGGGATGAGGAAGTGATGAGCTCAAAGGTGAACAGCTTGTAGGAACCAAACTGAGATTTGAATCCAAGAAGCCAGCTTCCAGGGCTAGTGTCTTAACTATTACAGTATGCCGTCTGTCCAAAGAAAAATGAGATTATTTTTAAAAAATTCCATGAGTCCCATCTCAGTCACTGCAAACCGGCCCACCTATATCTTGCATATATGAGGAGCAGAGGGCAGAGTCAGGGACCTCCAGCCTGGCTTAGTGCAAATGGAATGTTTTGTTACCTTAAAAAATGTTAGATTAAATACTGATACTGGATGGCTTGCTGGAGAGAGAAGAAAAGTTGATGGAGTTTTATGGGGATGGCTGGCTGAAAACCCTTGACATTCTTGAAACTTGACATAGGTTCAGAGGCAGATGGGGCTGGGAGCTAGGACTTCCAGGTCTGAGGGATGAGGGGCTGGGGTCTGGACTCCTGGGTCTGAGGGAGGAGGGTCTGGTGGCCTGGGCTCCTAAACTTGAGGGAGGAGGAGCTAGGGCCTGGACTCTTGGGCCTAATGGGGGAGGGGCTGGGGGTCTGGACTCCTGTGTCTGAGGGAGGAGGACCTGGACTCTTGGGTCCGAGGGAGGAGGGGCTGGGGTCATGGGCTCCTGGGTCTGAGGGAGGAGGGCCTGGACTCCTGAGTCCGAGGGAGGAGGGGCTGGGGCCTGAACGCCCAAGTCTTATGCATTTGCCTCTTTGTGCAGAGACTCAGAACCAACGGCTGCAGAATTTCTGCAGTATGGTTGGGGGCAAGTGGGTTAGGGGACACTCAGAGGGAGATGAGATAAGAGGATCTGGAAAGTGCTGGGGAGGGAATTCTTGGAGAGAAGCAGGAAAAACAGGCAGGAGGGGCGAGTTCTGGGCTGCAGTGGATCCTTCTGTCACCAGGGTCCGAGGAGTGACTACCCAGAGGAGCTTTGATCTGGTGGCCGTGGGTGTGGTCAGGCCCTGAGTCACAGAAGATGCCTCCCTCCTCTCTTTCTGAGGCCCTTTCCCTGCCTTCTTGGGCTGCAGGAGCCCACTTACCTGGATTCCCAGTCACCACCTTCATCCAGTCCCAGGGATGCTGATTGCTCACTTTTCAGCAAGCCCCTGCAGGCCCATCTATCTGCCGTCCCATCCCTCTCCCTCCCTCTGTGTTCGTCACCTGTGACATGTTCAGAAACACTTTTCCACCCCTTCCCACCCTGATGAAGTGCTCACACTCTCTCCCCCTTCCTTCCTCCCTCTCTTCCTCTTTTCTTCTCTCCCATTTTACAGAAGAGGAAAATAGGCCTGGAAAAGGGAAACATACCACCCACCAGGGAGGCAGGACCAGGGCTCAAAACCAGGCACATTTTAATTTCTAGTCTCCCCTCCCTAAAGGTCTCCTCTCTCTCATTTGAGATGTTCAGAGTTTTCCCTCCTTTATTTTTCATGTTATCAAAGTGCACATCCACAGAAAATCACGTGACTACCCCATATGCAATCTGGGACCTGTGCTTTCGATTTTTTTTTTTTTGAGTAGGAGTCTCACTCTGTCACACAGACTGGAGTACAGTGGCACATTCCTGGCCACTGCAGCCTCAACCTGCTGGGCTCCAGTGATCCTTCCGCCTCAGCCTTCCAAGTAGCCGGAACTACAGGCGTGCGCTACCACGCCTGGCTAATTTTTGATTTATTGTAGAAGACAAGGTCTCGCCAAGTTGCCCGGGTGGGTGTCGAACCCGTGGGCTCAGGCAATTCACTCGCCTTGGCCTCCAAAAGTGCTGGGATTACAGGTTGAGTGTGCTTTCGATTTTATTCTACAAAGATTACACTTTCTGTGACTAGCATCACATACATATATATATAAGCAGCTTCCTTTTGCCAGTGAACATCACATAACCTAAACATCCTTGCATAACATGAACAAATCTGTCCAAGTATTATTCTTAATCTCATCATAATATCCTTGAGTCAAACTGGCCTATTATTTAAATAATCCACTGCTTGGAAATATGTTCAGTGTTTTGTTTTTGTTTGTGTTTTTGGTCATGATAAATAATGTGATAAACTCAAACCTTGCTCCACAGTTTGGATTTTATTTTTAGTAGGGTCTTCCTAGGACTAGAGTTACTGGGTCAAAGGCAGTGAATAAGGATGTCAATCCACGATGCCAAACTGCCTTCCAGAAAGGTTGCACAGATTTCCACTTCCAGCGTTTGAGAGTGTTGGTTGTACCAAATCTTCACCAGCACTGGCATTTTTGTGTTTATTTGTTTTGGCTTTAGGCCCTTGCTAATTTGATTGGTTTACAAATAGGGCATGTTATTGATGTTCTAGTAAGCCTTTGAGTCAAGGTAGAGTCAAATATGACTTTGAAGGCCTCCAATGTCCTTATTTCTGTGCATTTTCAGTGGGGTATTAGCGATGCTGTCTCATGGTCTCCTGTATCCACTTGGTGTACTTGCAGACCTGAGTGTAGACTCCTGGGTCATTGGGTTGGCCACAAGGGAAAGTCCCCCAGGACACTAGACCTTGCAGGGTACCTTTGCACACCAATGGTCCCCCTGAGTCACCCTGGAGGGAACAGAGCAGAAGATTAACTTTGGCTTCAGAACAAAGCCCTTGGCCCAACTCAGTCTCGTACATTCCTCAGTCATCAGCCTTTTGTCCTGCCAGACCAGGGACTTCAGCCCTGACCAATGAGAAGAGACACACTGTCTCTAGGAACCAATGAGAGAGCAGGAATTAGTGTCAAAGACAACGTTCTTTGAAAACATTGGCTGGAGCCCTGGCCAATGGAACCAATCATAGAGAACGGGTGGGGCTTCCCAGATGGGAGCACTGTTTCTTTTCCATTATTAAGGGCTCTGCTCAAAGCCAGTGGGAGAAGGGTGGTTATCTCCAGGGGATGGATGCTGCGTGCCCCCTTGTGCAGGAAATGGGTCATGATGGTCTTGGAGACCAAGGGCAGGGCCAGTTTTATAATTTGCAGGGCCCAGTGCAAAAATGAAAATGCAGGGCTGTTTGTTAAAAGATTAAGAATTTCTAAATGGTGACAGGAATGCCTGGAACTATGCGTGGGACACTTCTGAGCATAGGGTTCTGTGACACTGCCAAGCTTGCACATCCGTGAAGCTGGCCCTTGTCGAGGAGAAGGGGACTCCCCCCTCCCATTCTCTAGGACAGGCATCTCTCTCCCACCACCTCTATCCCTAACACACCATCCCACCTCCCCTGAGAGCTCAGGGCACAGATGTGAGCAAGGGTGGGGCCAGAGAGAGAGAGAGAGAGAGAGAGAGAGAGAGAGAGAGAGGCAGAGAGGAGGGGGAGAAAGAGAGACAGAGAGAGAGAGAGAGAAGGGAGAGATAGAAAAGGGAAAGAGAGAGACAGAAACACACAAAGACAGAGAGAGGAGGGAGAGAGAGACAGAGAGGAGGGGGAGAAAGAGAGACAGGCAAAGAGAGAGAGAGAGAGAGACAGAGGAGAGAGAGGAGAGGGAGGGAGAGGGAGAGAGACCAACACAGAGAAAGAACAGAGGGAAAGAATGCAATTGTCAGGCATAAACAGAGATGTGGGAAGACTTTGTTTAGAAACAGGGGGTTGGGGAGGATGGGGGGAATGGCAAGAGACTAGGAAAAGATACCAGAGAGGAAGTGGAGGGAGAGGGAGAGTACTTTCCCCAGGACCAGGGTGAGGTGAGTAAGGCATCAGCTTCAGGCACAAAATCTCAGTAAGTGCAAGAAATAATACTTTGAGGAGATACTTTAAATATAAATCCCTGTGATGGACATACTATCCAAAATCTAATTCTTTTTTTTGTTTCCTTTTTAGAGACAGGGTCTCATTCTGTCACCCAGGCTGGAGTGCAGTGGTGTGACCATAACTCACTGCAGCCTTAACATCCTGGGCTCAAGTGATCCTCCTGGCTCAGTCACCCGAGTAGCTGAGACTACAGGTGCGTGCCACCATGCCCTGCTACTTTTTTTTTGCTTTGTAGAGACAAGGTCTCGCTATGTTTCTCAGGCTGGTTTTGAGTCCCAGGCTCAAGCAATCCTCCTGCCTTGGTCTCCCAAAGTGCTAGAATTACAGGTGTGAGCCACCATGCCCAGCATCTAAATTCTAAATAATGACAGTGTCAGTGCCAGGCTGGCCCATATTGCTGCATGAAGCAGAGGACGTGCTCTTTATTTAAAATTGTGGACTTTTTGCATGAATTTTTAATTTTAAATATTGCGTTAGAAAATGATCGATCTTGGGCAACTTTCGGGTCCCCTCCTATTGTGGGAGCTTTTCTGTCCTCTTAATAAATTCTGCTTTCTCAAAAAAAAGAAAAGAAAAGAAAAGAAAAGAAAAGGATCCATCTCAATCACTGAGTTTTTCAGTACCGCCTTAAAGCTTGGGTCTGGAGTCAGAGCCTCATTCGTTTCCCCTTGTCCCCCCTATCCCCAATTTCTCAACCCATTAAGCCCTCTGCCCCAGCCTCAGGGCAATCTCAGCTCTGGATAAGCTCCCCCTGCTGACCTAGGCAGGGAATGAGGTAAAGAGAGCCAAGGAGGCCAGGCCTGGTGGGTGGAGGGTGGGCTCCAGCCGGTCACCGGGTCAGACTCTGTGCCAAGAGCCAGCAGGCAGGGCACCCAGGGCGGGAAGGGAGGGGGTCTCACGTTGCAGGCGTTGGTCTTGGAGTTGGGGATGCCAGCACACAGCATGGAATTGCCCAGCATTTCCTTGTAAACCTTCTTGCAGTCCTTGAAGGAGATGAGATTGACGTCTGTGCACATGAGTTCCTTGGGAAAGGTCACTGCAGGGAGAGGGGTGACCTGTCAGTCAGAAGCCAGGACCTGAGGACTCCTGGGTGCTGGTGGGGAGAGGAGGGTGCCTGAGTATTGGAGGGGCTGGAGGCCTGGACTCCCGGGTCTGAAGGAGGAGGGACTGGGGCCTGGACTACCAGGTACGAGGGAGGAGGGACCGGGAGTCTGGACTCCCATGTCTGAGGGAGGAGGGGGTGAGGTCTGGACTCCCGGGTCTGAGGGACGAGGGACTGGGAGCCTGGATTCCCGGGTCTGAGGGAAGAGGGGCTGGGTTCTAGACTTCCGGGTCTGAGGGAGGAGGGGCTGGGGTCTGATCTGGTCTGAGGGCGGAGGCACTGGGGTCCGGACTCCGGGGTCACTGAGGCAGCCTACCATCAGGGCTTGTGGTTGTGCCCCAGCCAGAGACTGTACATGTGGTCCCAGAGGGTTCGCAGTGGGAGGGCAGGGTGACTTTCTTCACACTTGATGACAGCCTGACTGGCTTATTTAACTTCACAAGCATGAGGTCATTCACATGGGTCTGCGTGGAGTAGCCAGGGTGGCGGAACGACCTCGTGGCCTTGATCTTCTGGGCTTTCCTATCGTTTAGCTTGTCACTGCCCAGGTGCACCATGTAATCACTGGGAGAAGGGGCAACATTCAGAGAGAGACACTGCGACTGTGAGGGGGGCAGAGACCCAGAGATAGGGGGACAGAGACCCAGAGAAAGGGGGCCAGATACCCAAGGAGAGGGGACAGACCCAGCGAGAAGGAGACAGGGACCTACAGTGAAAGGCAGAGACCCCTGGAGAGCTGACCCCTTGACTGCAGCAGGCTGACACACTCACCTCATCTGGCAGTGGGCAGCCGTGAGTACCCAGCGCTCGCTGACCAGCACACCCCCACAGTGGAGCTGGTTGCCCCTGAGCAGGGCCACCTGCCACGGGTGGGAGCCTTCCGTGCATGTGACGCCATCGATGATCTTATCCCCACTCTTGTTACCCTGGTCTGGATGGAGACATGGAGAAACACTTGAGTCATCAGCAGCGGGGAAGGCTGAGAAGGCAGCCCTGGGCTCCAAATCAGAGATGAGAGAGACAGAGATGCATGGAGAGTGCAGAGAAGGAGAGACAGCATTAGAAGGTGACGGCGACGGACAGAGATGGAGGGAGTCCACTTCGAAACCCAGTGGGGACATCTCCTCCGGGCCACCATGGAGGCTGCAGGTCAGGACTGGGCCTGGAGGGGACAGAGACCCTGGAGAAGGCGGGAAGCAGGAAACGAGGGGGCTGTGATCCAGTCTGGTCTCTGGGGGAGGAAGCAGTTTGAGGAGGGAGGGGCTCTGACTCGGGGACTCCTTGGAGATGGTCAGTGGGGACACTGGGGGGGGCCCAGGGTGAGGTCAGGTCTCCCTATCCAGCCCTCACCTTCTTGTCCAGAAGTCCCCAGGGCCAAGGTCAGCACGAGGATGTGCAGGGGCAGCAGAAGGGACCCCATCATGGAGCCCACTGAGCCTCTCAGAGGCTGCACAAGGAAAGCCTCGTCCGCTGGAGCTGGAGAGAACATTCAGGAGCAAGAGTTCAGGCCCAGCCCTTCCTCCCTCAGACCAGGAATCCAGGCCCCCAGCGCCTCCTTCCTCAGACCCGGGAGTCCAAGCCCCCAACCCCTCCTCCCTCAGACCCGGAATTCAGGCTCCCATCCCTCCTCACGTTGGAACCTAGACCTCTGAACTCCTGGACCCCCCTTCCCTAAGACACCTGAGTCTCCAAGCTCCGGTCCCTCCCCTCTCAGAAGCAGCAGTCAGCCGCGCCCCGACATCACCTGCACCTACACGGGACCTCCGGACAAGGTCGCTTCTCACCTTGGGAGGGCCTGATCCGATCTGGACTCCGGACTCGGTCGGCGCCAGGCGTCTCCCGCCCTCTGCGGGGCGATCCTCTTATACCACCCCCGCCCCCGCCCCAGCGCCCCGGGGTGCGGGCGGAGCCGGCTCTGGGACACCCCCTGCCTGTGCTTGCGGTTCGGGTTATCTGGAAGCCCTGAGGCAGCCACAGCAATTGGCAACGCGACGCACTCTCCCCACCCTGCCTCCCGCAGGTTGGGCGGGGCCCGCGTTCGCCCCCGCACATTCTGGCCCGCAGTCTCCAGGCAGCTGGCGAGGGAGGGACCAGGCTGGCTCTGATGGGCCGGAGCGGGGTTCGAAGAGGGGCTGAGCTCCCGTGGAGGTTCCGGCCTCGGTCCTCCTCTGGGGCCATTTGCCTGCCCTCATCCACTCTCGGGGGTGGCCTGACCCTGCCCCCTAATTCTGCCCAGGCTGTGGGGACCTGTCCTGACTGGACCCCCGGGGTACCTTTATGCCGGGACACATCCTCAGCCCCTTGGGGGGGGGTGTGCATTAGAAAGGGCCCAGTCCCCAACACCAGCCGCTAAACGCTACTTACTGTTGCCAATTTAGTCATATTTGATAGTGGCATATTCGGTATTCATCATGTTCAGAACATGTATGTGCCTATGACCACTTTTTTGTCGTGTTATATACACAGGTTTCTCTGTTTAATACAAAACAAAAAATGTCTGTACTAAACATTATCTAACAGAACTTTTTTGTTTTTTTTTTGTTTTTTTTTTTTTGTTTGTTTGTTTGTTTGTTTTTTTTTTTGAGTTGGAGTCTCACTCTGTCGCTCAGACTGGAGTGCAGTGGCCGCTCCCGGCCACCGCAGCCTCGACCTGCTAGGCGCCGGCGATCCTTCCGCCTCAGCCTTCCAAGTAGCTGGAACTACAGGCGCGCGCTACCACGCCCGGCTGATTTTTTGATTTATTGTAGAGATGAGGTCTCGCTTGCCCAGGCGGGTCTCGCATAGATCATATTTTTAGCAGGCATTATTAAGATGGGTGTTCAGCAGGACTAGTTTTCTAAAATAAACAAGGCTAACCTTTCAAGAGCAGTACAGTTTCTTTAGACAAGTAAATGGCCTGCTTTTCAGAGGCCTAACAGAAAAGAAAACAGAATGCGGTTGAGAACCGGCTAGAGCCAGCTAGAACTGAGATGGCAATTAATTTGCCTGTGACCTGACCTTGCCCCTCATTATATTCCCATTATGATGCATTAGCATGCTGAATGACACACCCTTCAGTGCCATGACAGTTCGAACCCTGCTTATTAATAGTAGCAAGCTAGAAGGAACCTCAGTTCTTAGAAATCTCCACCTCTTTCCTAGGAAAACCATGAATGATCCACCCCTTGCTTAGCATACAGTCAAGAGATAACTATGATTTTCCTTCTTCCTATAGGCCAGCCTTGGCTGCTCTGCCTGTGGAGTGGCCTTGTCTTTGTCATTCTAATAAAGTTACTCTCATCTCCCGGCTGAGACCCCAGTAATGTATGGGGACTGCTTTGCCTACAGTGCAGCATCTTTCTGGTCCCCTTTCCTTTTAATAAACTTACTTTCACTTTATTTTGTCAGCTTGCTCTTGGGTTCCTTCCCTAAGAACCCACTTGGACTCTCGGACTGTACCCTAACTCAGGGTCCTCACATCCTGGGTCGTTATGGGTGTGAGTATTACTCTGTGCAAGGCACTTTGATATAGGAAGTGATCATGGTAGAACATGTTTTCTGGTCATGTTTTTTACTCCTTTCTTTTTTCCTGTAATGAGCGGCAGCGTGGCAGGGGAAAAGGTGTCTATGAGCTTTGGAGCAGCTGGCTCTGTCATGTGATGATCAAGAGGAAACTATTTCATGGGTAGATGTGAGGATTAAATATGATCATAGATGTTAAGGGTACAGAGTAAGCACAGATATTAGATATCATTTTACCAGAAGAGGGATGTTGGAAAAATTAACCTCCATTTTCATTGGAATAAAACGGAGATAACTTGTAGAGTTACAGTGAGGATTGAATGTAAAGCACTTAGCCAATTGTCTGGCACAAATAGGCCCCCAGGGCATAATGGTTGCTATTGCTATTTATCATGACAATTCACTTCCAAAAAATAGATCTCTGACCACAGTCAAAGGAATATATCATTGGAAGAAGCATGGGGGATAAGAAAACGTGTAAACTGAAGTTATAGAGAAACCTGTATTTGTAGTCCTGACCGAGCCCAAGATGTATATCTTTGAATAACATGGACTACAATTTCCCCACTGAGCCAGTTTGTATTCGAGTGCTAAGTGAAATAGCAAATATGGGGCCCTTGGCATAACTTGAGTGTTCAGGAAATGTTAGTTTCCCTTTATGCGTAGCCAAAGGGGCTTCATTTGTGGTTTCTGTACTCAAATTTTGACTTAGCCTAGGATCCCTTGAAAGTAGAGTCTGAGATAAAAGGCTTGTGAAAATTTTGAAATGTGATCCCAGGGAGTGAAAAGCAGGAAAACGGGGAAAGCAGATAGAGAAAAGGTACTACTGCATAATCACTGCCTTTAGGATGGTTTGGGACTTTCTAAGAGCCTTGGGAAATGGGTCTAAGAAATGTCCTCCCAGGGGAAGAAAGGAGTGAGCATTTCTCCATCAGCTCCTGGACCCCATGGGCCAAAAGTAAGCCCTGTTGTTCTGGGTGCACCACATGTGTGAATGCCAAGTGGGTTATGTCATACTGTGGCAGCAGGGAAGTCCCGCTTAGGAAGGAAGAGTTCCATGCTGAATGCCTGAGGCAAAGTGCTGTCAGATCACATCTGAGTGAAGCTGATCAAAGCTGGGTACAACGGTTTTCCCAGCCGAGACTGGAGTAAGGATGCAGCCAGGTGGATTTGAAGTGTTGCCTGAGAGGTGTCCAATACAAGAATTTTTCATGTTATCCCCCTGTTATAGGGTGTCAAATTCATATGGAAAAATTCTGTGAAAATCCTCTGAAACAACGAACTAAATAAACCATTATTATTTGGATTTATTAAAAAAAAAACAAACACACACAACAGCTGCAGAAGCTACTTTGGCAACAGAGTTGATATGACAGTAAGATTAGCCTCACGTCTCATTTCATGATGATAGTTTAAAAATGTTACCTATATTGATGCTCCATATAACTTTTTCTGCTTTGAGTTTTGTAATGCATTTTAAATTACAGGTTAAGATCTTAAACTGTATTTTCAACTAAGGCAACTCCTTGCTCTATCAGTTTTGAAACAGTTTTTAAATCAAAGCAATACTGTTCTGATTTGTGCTAGACGCATTTCCAGTTGTTTTGAGGTACAGTCCTCAGTCTGCTCCAATCTTGCTTGTATCTCTATCACTTGAGTGAAAAGATGGCTCTTACAAAAGTAATCAATGTCTTCTGTTATTAAACGCAATGAACATATCTCAGTCATCGTCTCACCTGTCTTCTTGGAACCTGAGGATGTTTCTTCTTCCTTGTAGAAACAGTCTTTTTCTTTGGCTTATGACACACCACTCTTCTGCTTTCTTACCTCCTACTTGGGCGCATGCCTTTTAATTCTCTTTCTCAGATTCATACTTCTACAGCTAGCTGCTAACTGTTGGAGTTCCTCAAGGTTCAGACCCTTACTAATTTATTTTTGTTCCACTTCCTTTTCTAATTGATTTCATCCATGTGCAAATGCCAGTCCAAATACTATCCTTACTCCAGTGGCTCACGTGGGTCTTCAGTCACTCTTTACTCAGTATCTGCACTCAGGTGTCTCAATGGCACATCAAACGCATCGCATCCAAAAACAAAGTCATAATATCTTCTATTCCCTAAACTTGATCCTTTTCTTTTGTTTCCTCCCTCAGAAAATGGCATCACCACATAACTTGCCTGGCTAAAGACGGGGGTCATCCTCAATTCTCTCACTTTCATACTTAATATTAAATTCATTGTCAAGTCAGAGCCATTGTGTCCCCTAGTTCTCTCTTAAATTTGTCCAGTTCTCTTTACCCTGGTCCTAGCTACCACCAACTCTCCAATGAACGTCTCTCCATATCTACTTCCGTCTTCCTCTACTAGACTGTGGTATATTTGCATTCTTTTGGGGGGCCCTTCCTGTCTTTTCTCTACTCCACTGCCAGAACAATCTTTTTAAAAACATTAATCTGATCATGTCACTGCTCTTCTTTGTGGGGTACACGTGAGTATTTATTGTATGAGTTGTATGAGTATTTATTGAAGGAATGCCTGAATTTGTGTTCTCCTTAGTCTATCTGACATTTGATGCATCACTGCTAAACATATAGTTTTGTGATACTATTAACAGTCTCACTTATAACACTAGTTGAGTAAACCAACAGTATCATTATTTTAAAAATCAACTTAATTGAGATAGAATTTACATAATAAAATAAAAAACATTAAGTACAGTTTGATGAGTTTGAATAAATATATACACATTTATAGCCACAACCTAGATTATTTCCAACATGGCAGAAGCCTGTTTCTGTTCTCTGCAGTCCTTGTCATCTTAGTATTACCTTAGGTAAACACAGTTCTGATTTCTACCACCACACAGAATTATACAGGATGTATTCTTTTGTATCTGATGTCTTTATCTCCGTATTATGTCTGTGAAATTCATCAGATGTTGAGCAATTTTTATTAGTTCATTCACTTTTTTACTGACGAGTAGTATTCCTTTATATAAATACACTTAAATATGTTCATTTTTCACCTATTGATGGACATTTGGGTTTTCAAATTTGGCTTTTATGAATAAATATGCTATTAGCATTCATATGCAGGTAATTTTGTGGATATGTGTTTTTATTTTTCTTGGACAAATACCTAGTGATCAGTGTCATTGATAGGTTCTTGGAAACTGTGACTTTAAGTGAAATGATGAACAACAAAACTAACATTTTTTCTCATTAACATTATAGCTAAACAATATTGACCTGCTGTATGTCCTTTTGCTTGAAGTCACAGTTACCAAAAACTTATTGATGGTGTTAAAGGACTTACTGTAATTGAATTTCTAGGACATAGGGTATGTTTAGTATCATAACAAACAGTCAAACCATTTTAATAAAGTGGTTATACTCATTTGAGATTCTCACCAAAATGTATGGGGGACTCCAATTACTCTGCATCTCATCAATACTTGGTATTTTCAATCTTTTTAATTTTAGTCATCTTAGAGGGAATAAAGTCGTATATCACAATTTTTATTTTTTTCTCCTGAAGACTACTGATTTGAACATATTTATATGTGTTAGCCATTCATCTAATTTCTTCAGAAGGGTGTCTTTTTAAGTCTTTTGCTCATTTTTGTTTGGTTGTTTTTACTTTTCTTGGGTTTTACAATGTTTCCAAAATCGGCTTTAGATACAAGTATTTTTTTTTTCAGATATATAAATTTGCCTTTTTCTTTTCTTTCTTTCTTTTTTTTTTTTTGAGTTGGAGTCTCACGCTTTGTTGTCCAGGCTGGAGTACCGTGTCACGCTCATGGCCACCGCAGCCTCAACCTGCTGGTCTCAGGCAATCCTTCCACCTCAGCATTCTAAGTAGCTGGAACTACAGACGCACACCACCACGCCTGGCTAGTTTTTGTGATTTATTGTAGAGATGCAGTCTCACCAAGTTGCCCAGGTTGGTCTCGAATCCTCAGGCTCAGGCAATTCTCTTGCCTCGGCCTCCCAAAGTGCTGGGATTACAGGCTGAGCCACTGTGCCTGGTTCATTTTCTTTATAATGTCTTTGGATGAGCAGAAGCTTTCATTTTAAGTTCAAATAACTATTTTTTCTTTTATGGCTACCACTTTTGTGTACTAAGAAATCTTTGCCTACCCCCAAGTCAAAAAGAGATTCTTTTCTCTAAAAGTTTGAGAGTTTTAATTTTTTTTTAAGAGGTGGAGTTTCTCTCTGTTGCCCAAGCTGTAGTGCAATAGCATAATTGCACAATCATAGCTCACTGTACTTCAAACTCTTAGGCTCAAGCACTCCTTCTGACTCAGTCTCCCGAGTAGCTAGGACTACAGGGACATGCAGTCATGTCTGACTAACTTTTTAAAATTAGTTTTTAAGCTGCGTGTGGTGCTTCACGCTTGTAATCCCGGCACTTTGTGAGGCCAAGGCGGGAGGATTTTTTGAGCCTAGGAGTTTGAAATCAGTCTAGGCAACATGGCAAGAATGCATCTCTACAAAAAACTTAAAATAAAAAAATGAACCAGGCATGATGGTGGGTACCTCTAGTCCTAGCTACTTGGGAGGTTGAGGTGGAAAGGATCACCTGAGCCCAGGAGGTAGTGAGCGGTGATTGTGCCACTGCACTCCAGCCTTGGCGACAGAGTGAAATCCAGACTCCAAAAAGAAATACTACTCTCTGTGAAGATGGGATCTCACTGTGTTGTCCAGGGTAGTCTCAAACTGACCTCAAGCCATCTTCCCACTGGGGCCTTCTCAAATGTTGGGATTATAGATATGAACCACCACTCCTAGAGTTTAGTTTTTATGTTTAAGTCTATGCTTTATTTTGAACTAATTTATACAATATATGAGATAAGAATTGAAATTATTCTTTTTCACACGTGGATGGTTCCAACACAATTTTTTAGGAAAAAAAATTACTAATCACTTTCCCATTGAATTATGTTGTTTATGTGTGGGGCTACTGATAGACTCTGTTTTTTGTTCTGTTATCAATTAACTTATACCAATACCACATTGTGTTGATTACTATAACTTTATACAAGTATTGAAAGCTGGTAGTTTAAGTTTTCTTTTTGTTTAAGTTTTTCAACATTGTTCTTACTTTTCAAAATTGTTTTGGCTACATTTGGTCGTTTGTATTTTCATATAAATTTTAAAATCAGTTCTTCAGTTTTAAAAGAGCCTGCTAGATTTAAGTTGGATTGGGTTGAATCTACAAATAAATTTAGGGAAGAATGATATTTTAATAATATTTACTTTCCAATCATGAACTATTGTATCTTTCAATTTAATTCAATTTTATTATATTTTTAAGATCAGTGAACACTATGTCTTAATAAAAGCATGTAAAATAATAAATTTCCCTCTAAATACTCTTTTTTTTGTATTCTGTGAATTTTGATATGTTGTGTTTTTATTATCATTTAATTGAAAATATTTTAAAATTTTGTTTGTAATTTTTCTTTGGATTATGAGTTGTTTAGAAGCATATTGGTTCATTTCAAATTTGGGAGGATTTAAAAAAGTATCCATTTGTTACTATTTTAAAGTTTTAATTTTGTTTATTTCCAGAACATTCTCAACCTTTTGAAATTTATTGAGATTTATTTTAGGGCTCAGCATATACTCTATCTGGTGAATATATCATATGCATTTGGCAAGAAAGTGAATTCTGAACTTCTTGGGTATTGCTGAGTATTAGGTCAAATTGATTGATAATATTGTTCAGATCTTCTGTATTCTTAATAGTTTTAAATTTTATTTGTTCTATCAATTACCGAGAGAGTAATGATAAAATACTTATTTACAATTGTGAATTTGTTTTTATTTCCCTTTTGTTTTATAAATATTCGCATATATGTTTAGGGTTGTAATGTCTTTCTGATAAATTGATCCTTTTTTCATTATGAAATACCCCTACTTGTCCATGGAAATACTTTTTGTTTCAAAATCCACTTTGACATTAATCCAGTCACACCAGCTTATTGCTTGAATTGTCACTTTCTGTGTTTTAGAACTCTCAATCTTTTTGTATACTTTACACTTAAAATGTGTTCCTGTATATAGGACATAGCTAGATCTTGTTTTTTAGCCACTCTGAGTCTCTTTCTCCTCATTGGAACGTTCAATCCATTTACATTGAATGTACTTATTGATATAGTTTAGTGTGTGTCTATTGTCTTGCTATTTTGATTTCTATTTGTCCTGTTTCTTTGGGGTTCTCTGTTTCTCTTTTCTCCCCTTCCCTTTTTTGTTTACTCAAATATTTTTTAGTATAAAGTTTTATTTTTATACTGTATATTGACTTTTTAGTTAATGTATTTACTTATTTATTTTTGAGTCATTCGCTATTTTAAAAAATTATTTATTTAAAAAATTCTCCAACTTTACTGAGGTGTAATTGGCAAATACAAATTCTGCATATTTATGGTGAACAAAATGATGTTTTGATGTATGTATACATTGTGAGATGATTCAGACAAGCTAAGTAACATTTAACACCGCACTTTTTTGTGGTAAGAATACTTAAGATCTAATCTCTTAGCAATTTTCAAGTAAACAATCCATTATTACTAACTGTAGTCACTATGCTACACAATAGATCTTTAGAACTGTTAAGCTTATCTAATTGAAACTTTTTATCCTTTAGCCAATATTTCCTATTCTGTGCCCCTCCCTGTCCTAGGTCCTGGCAATCATTCTACCTTCTGCTTCTATGGGTTCAACTTTTTATGATACTACACAAAAGTGAGATCATGCAGTATTTGTCTTTCTGTGCCTGACTTATTTCACTTATCATAATGGTCACCTGTGTTGTCACAAATGATAGAATTTCCTCTTTTCTGTGGTATTCTATTGTGTATGTATACCACATTTTCTTTATTTATTCATCTGTCAATGGTAATTGATTCTGTGTCCTGGGTATTGTGAGTAGTGCAACAATGAATATGGGAGTGCAGATAGCTCCTCAATATACTGATTTTTATTCTTTTGGGATAGATACTCAGAAGTGAGGTTGCTAGATCATATAGTTGTTCTATTTTTAATTTTGGGGGGAAACTTCATACTGTTTCCATAAAGGTTGTACAATTTTTAACAATTGATTGATTGATTGGTGGCTACTCTAGAAATTACGGTATGCTTACTTATTACAGTCTACTTAGAATTAGTAGTGAATCACATCATATAAAATGTGAGAACTTTCCACATTTTAAATCCACTTGCGCTGCCTCCATCTTTTGTGCTGTTGTTGCTATATGTTTTGCTTTACATATTTTATAAGTCCCCATGTTATTATGCTATTATTTTGTTTTAAACAGTATGTTGTCCTTTAAGAAAATTTTAAAAATAAAGAAACATAGGTCTTTATATTTACCCACATAGTTACCATATGTGGTGCATCTTATGCCTTCATATAGCTCCAAGTTCCCATCTGGTATCATTTTCCTTGAACCTGAAGATTTTTCAAAATTTATGTGTTTGTTTGCTTTTTTAGAGTTTCTATAATGCAGGTCTACTGTTGAAAAATTTTCTCTGAATGTTTCTTTATTTCATTCTAATTTTTGAAGAATTTCCATTGGATATAGCATTCTAAATTGATCATTGCTTTTTTTGATCATTTAAAGGCTATTCTTCCATTGCCTTTATTAATGTTGTTGAGATGTTAGACATTATTATCATTGCTGTCACTCCATATGTGATATGTCATTTTTCTGTTTTTCTTTGGTTTTGAGCCATTGAATCTGACATGACTATTTGCGGTTTTCTTTGTATTTATCTTGCTTGTGGTTAACTAAACTTCTTGGATCTGCAGTTAATTTTTTGATCAAGTTACACTAAAGTATAGCTAGAAGTTTCTGTAGGTCAATAGCCTGAGCATGTTTTAACTGTGATACTCTGGTTTTGGTGGCACTAGTCTCAAGATTCAACTGGGATTGATCTGCTTCCTAGCTCACTCATGTAGTTGTCAGTAGGATTTAGTTTCTTGTGGATTATTGGACCAAGACTTCAATTCCTCACAAGCTGTTGGTCAGAGAATTGCTTGGTTCCTTGATCTATGGGTCTCTCCATAGAACAACT
Source organism: Tarsius wallacei (assembly GCA_963574415.1). Classification (NCBI taxonomy): domain Eukaryota; kingdom Metazoa; phylum Chordata; class Mammalia; order Primates; family Tarsiidae; genus Tarsius; species Tarsius wallacei. Next base: position 8,416 of record CAUYQG010199719.1, on the reverse strand, counting down.
CACAACATAGAATCATGTTTCATCAGAGTGAGCAAGTAAAGGAACAAGATAGCGTGCTAACAAGAGAGAATGCACACAAGATAGAAGTCATAGTCTTTTGTAACACAATCACAGAAGTGACATCCCATTTTTGATAGGCAGAATAATTCTACCTTCCTCCTCCCCACCCAAGATGTCCACACCTGATCCCCAGAATCTGTGACTATGTTATAGTACATGGCAAAGGAGAACGAAGTTTGCAGGTGGAATTAAGGTTGCTCATCAACTGACTTTAAAATAAGGGGATTATGCTAGATTACCTGGATCAGACCAATTTAATCACAAGGGTCCTTTAAATGTGGAAGAGGGAAGCAGAAACATCCGTGTCAGCATAATTGGATATAAGAAAGACTTAACCAGCAAAATTGCTGATTTTGGAGCTGGAAGAAGGCCACGAGGCAAGTAATGCAGCCATCCCCTAGAAGCTGGCAAATACAAGACAACAGTCTTCAAGAGCCTCCAGAAAGGAACACACCTTCATCAACACCTTGATTTTAGTCTAGTGAGAACTATTTTGGATTTCTGACCCCCCAGAATTATAAGAAAACAAATTGTGTAGTTTTAAGTCATGGTAGTAATGTAATAGCAGCAATAGGAAGCTAATATACCATCACTTTTGATATATTTAGTTACTAAATTATGCAATGTAATTATGGGATTTTGGAGGTACTCAAGCTGTTTTATTATCTATACAATTGAACTATGCTTTATTACTGAATTGATTAGATATATTTATTTTCCATTAATAAAACAATAAGCCTTTCTGCAGCTTATGGATAAAGATGTTTAACAAACTAATATCATATAAGAGCTATGATAGTTTGAATCACAGTCAATATGTTTATTATTATTTGTATTTATCCATTCACTAATTTATTCAACGAATTAAATCTCTTGTCATTAGCCAAATGTTTGTGTTGTCCCGGAATTCCTATGTTGAATCCTTTACTCCCAACTTGAGTCTTCTAAGACTATGTAAGTCTTTCTTTATCAGATATTTGGTTTGGATATATTTTCTCTAAGTTTATAGCTTGTCTTTTCGCCTTCTTAACAGGATCTGTCTCAGAAATTTTTTGATTTTGATGAAATCCATTTTATTCATTTTTTGTTTATAGATAATGCTTTTGGCATTGTAATTAAGAATTGTTCACCAAACCCTAGACAATTTTCAAAAATTGTCTCATATTTTCTTTTTTTGAAAATTAATTTTTTAATTGAAAAATAAGAATTATGTATATTTATTGGCGCAACATGTTATTTAAAAATATTTATACATTGTGGAACAACTAACTTGAGCTAATTAACATATCCATTCTCTCACATACTTTTTTTGGTGAGAACACATAAAATCTACACTTTTAGCAATTTTCCAGAATATATTGTTATTTACTATAGTCACCATGTTGTAAGTCTCCTATGCTTTCTTCAAAAAGTTTTTATAATATTATATTTTATATTGATTCAAATCTATGATCCAGAGCCTTAGGTCAAGGGTTTTTTTGTTTTTGTTTTTTTTCTAAGAATATTTAATTGCACTAGGACCATTTATTGAAAGCGCTAACCTTTTCTCCATTGAATTACTTTTGCATCTTTGTCAAAAATTAGTTGACCTTGCTTGTATGGGGCTATCTCCTGGTTCTCTGTTCTTTTCCTTTTATCCATGTGTATATAATTCTGTCAATGCCACATAGTCATTATTTTGTAGCTATATCATACATCTTGAGACCACGTAAAGTGATTCTTTCCTATTTATTCTTCTTTATTAAAGTTGTCTCAGCTATTTTAGATTCTTTGTCTTCCCATATATATTTTAGAATAATCTGTTCTATTGCTACAAAATATCTTGATTAAATTTTGATAGAAATTGTATCAAACCCATAGATCAATTTGGAATAGACATTTTTACTATATTGAGTCTTCCAATCCATGAACAGAATATGTCTCTCCATTTATTTAGATATTTGATTTTGATCACCAGTGTTTTGTAGTTTTCAGCATACGAGTTCTGTTTTGTTAGATTTACACCTCAGTATTTAAATTTCTTGAGAAATGGTATTGTATTTTTAATTATGATTTTTACATGTTTATTGCTAGTATAAAGAAATGTCATTAATTTTTTATACATTGATCCTGTATCCTGTAAAGTTTTTGAATTTACTTATAAGTTCTGGGAGCTTTTTTGTTGATTACTTGCAATTTTCTACCCAGACAATTATATCATGTGCAAATATGGACAACTTTATTTCTTCTATAATCCTTAGCACCTTTCTTTCCATTTCTTGCCTCAGTGCACTGACTAAAATCCAGCATAATGTTGAATAAGAGGTGAAAAAAGACACCTCTGCCTTGTTCTCAATCTTAGGAGAAATACATTCAGTCTTCACCACTAAATATAGTGTTTAGTAAATAGGTGTTTTGTAGATGCTTTTCATCCATTTGAAGAAGTTCTCTATTTCTATTATTTCTGGATGTCTTTAATCATAAATGAGAGTTAAAATTGTCAAATGCTTTGACTTCATTAATTGGTATGATCATGAGAGTTTTTTTCTATAGTCTATTATATCATAGATTTCATTGATTTGCTTTTCAAATATTGAGCCAGCTTTGTGTTTTTGGAAGAAACCCTGTTTGGTCATAGTGTATAATATTTTTATACATTGCTGAATTATGTATGCTAATACTTGTTAGGCATTTTTGCCTGTAGATGAAGCATATTTGTCTCCAGTTATATATTTGTACTGTCTTCATCTGGTTTGGATAGCACAGTAATGCTACCTTCATGCAATGATTTGGGAAATTGTGATGGTTAATTTTATGTGTCAACTTGGCTAGGTTGTGTAATGCAGTTGTTTGGTCACACATCAGTTTAGATGTTACTGTGAAGGTATTTCTTAAGATGTGGTTAACATTTACATCAGTAGACTTTGTGTAAAGCAGATTCTCCACAATGTGGATAAGCCTCATCCACTCAGCTGAAGACTTTAAAAGGAAAGACTGAGATTCCCCAAAGAAGGAGGACTTCTGCCTCCAGACTGCCTTAGGACTCAAGACTGCAACATCAACTCTTCCTTAGCCTGAGTGCCTTGTAGATTTCAGACTTGCCCCCTAGTTAACAGTCACCTGAACAAGTTCCTTAAAATATGCCTTCCCCTGTGCAACACACACACTCCCTGTTGGTTCTGTTTCTCTGAAGAACTTCAAGTAACAAAAAAAGGCATTCTTTTCCTATTTTTTGGAAGAGATTTTGAAGAATTGGTGTTAATTATTTAAATGTTTGGCAGAATTCGCCAATGAAATCATCTGGGTCTGAAGATTTGTTTTTGGGAATTTAGACATCTCATATCTTTAAATTATTTGTCTTGCCCTTGTCATGCTGGCTAGTATCTCTACCATTATTTTAATTAATGGTGATAGCAGATATCCTTGTTTCATTTTCAGTCTCAAAGAGAAAGCTTTCAACATTGTGCTGTTAGCCATGATGTTTACTATTTTAGTTTTTTTTAAAGGTACCCTTTATAATTTTAAGGAACATTTTAAGTTCTCTTCTCTTCCTAGTTTGCTGGGAGCTTTTATCATGAGTAGGAATTGCATCTTATCATTTTCATTTTGCACCTATTTGGAGGATTGATTACATGATTCTTTTCCTTTATCTGTTAATATGTTGAATTATGATTTTTTTTTTTGAGTTGAAGTCTTACTCTGTTGCCCAGGCTGAAGGGCAGTGGCACACTCCTAGCCACCTCCACCTCAACCTTCCACCTCAGCCTTCCAAGTAGCTATCACTACAGGCATGCGCCACCACGCTTGGCTAATTTTTTTATTTATTGTAGAGATGAGGTCTTGCCAAGTTGCCTAGGCTGGTCTTGAACCTCTGGGCTCAGACAATCCTCTCACCTCAACCTCTCAAAGTGTTGGGATTATAGGTGTGAGCCACCGTGCCCAGCCTATGATTTTTTTAAAAAATGTTAACCCAGCTTTGTATTCCTAGAATTAATACAACTCCATAGTTATGAATTCTCTTGTTTTATATGTCTGGATTCAATTTAATAGTATTTTCATCAGATTTTTTTTCACTTATGTTTATAGAATTTACTAATCTTTAATTTTTCTTTCTTGAAATGTCCTTGTCAGGTTTTGTGTCAAGGTTATTTTGTTCTCATAAAACAAGTTGGAAAGTGTTTCCTTTCATTCTATTCCCTCAGAGAAAATGGCAAACCTTTAATAAGTGGCATAACTGGTATTCAAACCATGCAGCCTGACTCCAAAGTCTGTGCTTTTAATTACAATGCCATGTTGACTTTCCTCTTAATTGCTCTCTCTCTCTCTGTTAATATACATACCCTGAGCACTAATTCCAACCCAACTGACAGCTGTCTGGGCAGTGTGTTGCGTTAAAGAAGAGAAACTCGGAGATTAGGGAGCTCTAATATTTTCTAATGGGCACTAAGTATGGCAGCCCTTTGCCCTGAAGGGAGACTCTACTTCTTTTTTTTTTCTTTATAAACATATTTTTTATTTTAAAATTGTGGGGTGCAGTTAAGGGTTAGGCACACAAATATGCATCGTTCAGGCACCCTTGTTGATAAGGGGTGTGTCTCCCTGTCCCCAAACAGATATTGACTACTGTTAATCCCACCTCCCTTCTCCTCCCTACCCCCCCATAGTTTCCCGCCACTGTCAATCCTTTTCTTATAGTATTATGACAGATGTTCAAGGTCCACTATATGAGTGAGAACATGTGATACTCAGATCTTTGTTTCTGTGAGAGATCACTCAGTATTATAGACTCTAGTTCCATCCAGGTTGCTGCGAAATTCATGATTTTGTTCTTTTTTATGGCTGCATAGATTCCATCGTGTATATGTACCACATTTTTTTAATCCAGTCCTCTTTTGATGGACAGCATGGTTGGCTCTTGGTTCTTGCTATTGTGAACAATGCTGCGATAAACATATGTGTGCAGGTATCTTTTTAAAGAGTGATTTGAGTTCTTCAGGGTATATTCCCAGTAGGGGGATTGCAGGGTCATATGGGAGGTTGATATTTAGAGCTTTTAGGAATCGCCACACTGCTTTCCACAGAGGTTGCACTAGTTTATACTCCAACAACAGTGTAGCAGCGTTCCCTTTTCACCACATCCTCTCCAGCATTTTTTGAGTTATTGATAATTGCCATTCTGACTGGAGTTAGGTGGTTTCTCAGTGTAGTTTTAATTTGCATCTCCTTGATGATTAGTGAGGTTGATTTTTTTTGGCTTGTTTATCTTTGCATTTTTTGTATACTGAAATTAGATGTAGAGCTTTGTGTTAGATTCAAGTTAAGCATATTTGAGAGTACTACATAGGAGATGCTGTGTATCTTGTATTGCATCATATCAATAGGTACAGGTTGTACCATTCACAGTGATGCTAAGATTGATATGTGAGTTCAGGTATTGACAGTCTTATCTCTCCATTGTGAAGTTCAGTTTTTCCTCTTCTGATCAGCAACACTCTACAGGGTGTACTTTGTCATCCTACAAATAGCTAGTTGCCTATCAGTCTTTTTCCAGTGTTTTTAACATCTACTGCTGATCATTGCTTTAATAATTTTCATTAAGTGGTGTAAAATAATTCTCAAATTCCGCCCTTCCTTCTACATTTATTGGTCGGGGTTCTACAAAGAAGAGCTTTCCATTATCAACTAGGGCAATTTGGTTCGTAAAGGAAAGTCAGGATCAATGCTTCATTCTCACCTTTTATGTACACATTTTCAGAATAAGGAATTGGTTCACTAGCTAGCCATGATGTGATTTTTCCCACTTTTTTGGCTTTTTAGAAAAGTATCATTGTGAATTCATGGTTTTAATATATTACATGTATTTCAATAAATTGCAGCCATTGCTCTTCTTAATGCTCAGGGATTGCATCTTTGGTCATTAGGGGATCCTCTAAGGTGGTTCTTGTGTCCTACCTATCTCCATTAGTCTTTGATACCTTCCTGCTCTCTGGTGCAAAAAAATGTCTTGGGCTCATCTTACACATTTCCTGCCCCAGGCCTGGAATCAGCCATTTCTCCAAAGAATCCTGGAGGTCCTTTTAGTGGGAACTGGTATTTAGACACCAAAATCTGGGCACTGGAACTGTACATTGTTAGTACTGAAGCCTTTTCAGTGGATAGAGCTAGGGTGCATGTTAAACAAAAAACCTCATGAGTTTTTATGGTGTTGTCATTTCCAAGTCAAATTTAACCATATAGACTTTAATTTATTTGACTTTATACTTTCTTTTTTCTCTTAAATTGAATTCTTGGTTCCTAACAACAGTTATACCCAAGACATCCAAACTGAAAGAAACTGTCTAATTGTTGGAGTGGGAAGGAATGTTACAGGATTACTCTTTGCACAGGACAGAATCTAGTGGCCTATTGGAAATCTCATTTGTATTATAAGCTTGATTTAGGAATCTACAATGAAAAACTATTTCTGCTGCATGGAAAGCTGACTTGAAAAACCAAGTTAAGATAGAAAAATACCTTGGTGAGTTGAGGGAAACTGCTAGGGAAGGAAGGGGCACACCTCATCAACAAGGGTACCTGCATAATCAACGTTTGTATACCTAACCCTGAATTGTACCCCACATCTTTATAATTAAAAAAAAGAAAAAAAATACTTTGGTGACTCTTATGATCCAAGTGAAGGTTAACACCCATCTACTCTAGTCCCTCCCACCAGCCCTGGCTCACCTGCTGTGGTCAGTGGCTGGCCTGGGGCTCCTTTTCAAGCACTAGGGCCACTGCCTCAAGCTTCACTCCCAGCTGGTGCACTTCACCTTTCCAAGCTGCTGTTTGAGTTCTTTTGTTTCCATTGTTGTTTCATCAAACCTTTGGATTCTACCACAGTGATATTGTCCAATTTCCCTTAGTTTTTGTTTTGAAAGATTTGACACTTACAGAAAAGTAGAAAGAATGATGCAACGAACATATGCCCTTCATCGAAATTCACCAATTAACATTGTATCACATTTGCTTTATTCTCTCACCTTCTCGCTACAAATATACACATTTGCATGTCTTTTTCCCCTGAATCATTTGAAAGTAAGTTTGAGACTGCTTCACCTAGTTTAGCATCTATCTCCTAAGAACACGGTAATTCTCCTACATAACCTCAGTGCCTTTATTATGTCCAAGAAATTTAATAGTGTTACAATTATGGTATCTAATATATGATCACATTAAAATTTTACCACTTGTCCCTAAAATATCCTTTATAGCTTTCCCCTGATTCAGGATCTGATCAAGGATTGTTTGTATGTTACATTTGGTTATCATGTTTCTTTAGATAGTCCCCCTGCCATGTACTGTCTTTTAAGATATTGGCATTTTGGAAGAGTCCAAGCCAGTTGCTTATAGAATGTTTTGTAACTTGTATCTGACTGTTTCTTCATAATTAGAATTAGGTTAAACATTTTTGGCAAGCAGCAACATCCTTTTTATAATGTGAACTTTCTAGTGTACAGGTAAATCTGTAACCATAAGGCTCCCTTAATTGTTCCGGTGTCCATGTGTGAGGCAGACAGTAAGCATTACTGAACATGAACAGCAGAAGACTTTAAAACTAGTAATTATTCATCTTCAAGTTTTGTTATATAATAGCATATCTCAAACTGTATTATTTTCTTCTCTTTAGGCCGGCATTTGTAAATCCACTCATCCCTGAAAGCCCAGAGGAAGAAGAGCTCTTTAGACAAGGAGAATGTACGTTAATTTGCTTATAATAAAGTAAACTTTAGAAGCACATTACTTATACTGCAGAAGAGATTTTTAAAGATTATATATGAGCTGTTCATACCAGTCAGATGTCTTACTCATGCCAATAATTTATTGAAATTAAAAATGTTATTTTTGGTTCTTTGGAGTCCATACTTTGAATGATTTTATTTTATTTATTTGTTTTTTGAATTGGAGTCTCACTCTGTCATCCAGGCTGGAGTGCAGTGGCATTGCTCATGTCTACAGCAGCCTCGACCTGCTGGGCTCAGGCGATCCTTCTACCCCAGCCTTCCAAGTAGCTAGAACTGCATCCAAGTAACTGGAACTACGGGCACGCACCACCACGCCTGCCTAATTTTTTGATTTATTGTAGAGATGAGGTCTCGACAAGTTGCCCAAGCTGGTCTTGAGCCCCTGGGGTCAGGTAATTTTATCCCCCCCCCCCCAAAATGCTGGGATTACAGGTGTGAGCCACCATGCCTGGTTTGAATGATTTTACTGATCAGACAATATTTTTTTTTTGAGTTGGGGTCTCACCCTGTAATCCCAGCATTTTGGGGGGGGGGGGGATAAAATTACCTGACCCCAGGGGCACAAGACCAGCTTGGGCAACATTTCGAGACCTCAT
>CAUYQG010199712.1:0-25701 GCA_963574415.1 Tarsius wallacei | reverse complement strand
CACTTCAGGAGGTTAAGGCAGGAGGATTGTCTGAGCTCAGAGGTTCAACACTAGCCTGGGCAACTTAGGGAGACCTCATCTCTACAAAAACAAAAGCAAAAAATAAGAAAATAAAGAAGTTAATATTAGAGAAAACTGGGTTTATTAAGAAAAAAGATTCCCAGACTCGCTGAATGAGAATTTCAGTGGTTGATACTTAAGCACTTGATTTGAGGCCTGAACCTTGAAAAGGCACAGCTCTAAAGATCTTGGAAGATATTAGCTCCAGTAGAGATAAGGATGGAAACAATTGTTTACTGATGCTAAATTGCGGCATAATTACTTGACTATTTAAAGAAAAAAGCCAAATGAATCTCAAGGTTCACCTTCTACTCCAGTTAATTAGGATGATTCATTCCTATTCCAGTCACTGGATTTGGTTTCACGCATAAAAACACTTTTTTTGTAGGTACAGGTAATTATAGCACCAAACAAAGAAAATGACAGTGAAGCTCGTCCACTTCCTCCTCTTTCTGAGAGGAGGATATTTCTGCAGTGTGTGCTCCCCCTCCAAGCCCCCAACTTTGAGTTTCCAAGACAGCGGGGTCAACCAAAGAGACTGACATTGATTTTTCTCATCCTTCTCATGGTGGGAGTTGTGTTTCTCTGAGCACACTGCGAGCTCCCCAAAGGCGAGAGCTATATTTTCAGTTTCTTCTGTGATTCACTACAGCTCACTCCAGTGTCCTTTAACCAGCACTTTTGGCAAATTGACAACCTATGCTTCCCCCTCTGTGTCCATATTTTTGCCTACTTATTATAGATATAATTCTTCTACCCAACATTTTCTATGCCATTGGCATGTGTAAGAGGGGGATAGGCAGAGGTGAAAATGTTGGCATTATTATTACTTGTTTCTTAACAAAAGTGTTAACTGAGGAGTCGAGCATGGTGGCTCACACCTGTAATCCCAGCACTTTGGGAGACTGAGGCGGGAGGATCACTTGAGTCCAGGAATTCTAGTCCAGCCTGGGCAACACAGCAAGACCTCATCTCTACAAAAAAAAAAAAAAGAAAAAAAGAAATCAAAAAATTAGCTGGGCATGGTGATGCATGCCTATAATCCCAGTTACTCAGAAGAGTGAGGCAAAAGGATTGCCTGAGCCCAGGCGGTTAAGGCTGCAGTGGGCTGTGACCATGCCACCACGCTCCAACCTGGGCAACAAAGTAAGACCCTGACTCAAAAAAAAAGTTGACTGAGCACCTACTATGTGCTGGCACTATTCTAGGCACTAGGAATCCAACAGTGAATAAGAGAACCTCTGCCTTCAAGAAGCTGAAAGTCAATCAAGGAGACAGACAAGTAAGCAGACAATTCTCAAGCTGTGGGTTCTACCTTCCCTTCCTCACACTTGGCCCAGCATGACTGAGCAATTTGAGTCTGAATTAGGGACAGGAAGAGCAAATTCTAGTGCCAATCTGACCCCACTAAAAATGGATTTTTAAAGAGGCGCCACCTTCCTGACCATTCCAAAATACACTGTTCTGGCATGTTGACTACTTTGAATTAAAGGCACTTTAAGAAAAACAGTATGTGCAAGAAGATTGTTCTGACCTTCCTTCTGGTTTTTAAAAGCAGGAGATGAAATTCCCATGTGAAATATGTCATCCCTGCACCAGAAGAAAAGTAACATTCTTATCGTCAAGGGAAATAAGTTAAAGCTAAGAGAAATCTATACAAACAAACCTTGTTATTAACTCTTCTCTTCCTAGTTGCTTCTCTACCCAACAAACTGCCCTAGCTCGAGCCCCTCTGCCTTGTCCTATTTTCATAAAACTACTATGCACATTTTCACATTTACTACTCTTTGTCTAATTCAGTATATCAGTAATTGACTCTGACTGCTTCTTTGGGGTCTTCATTTCCTTACAAGCGTTCCTGAGCCATGTAACACTTACGTTTGATAAATTTGTGGCAGAGCACAGTGGCTCATGCCTGTAATCTCAGCACTTTGAGGCTGGAGGATTTCTTGAGCCCAAGAGTTTGACACCAGCCTGAGCAACATAGCAAGACCTTGTTTCTACAATAAATCAAAAAAATTAGCCAGACGTGGTGGCTCATGCCACCAGTACCAGCTATTTAAGAGGCTGTGATGGAAGAATCGCCCCAGCCCAGGAGGTCGAGGCTATGGTAAGCTGTGATCAGGCCAGTGAGACTTCAACTCAATCAATCAATCAATCAATTTGCTGCCTCTTGTTAATCTTATGTCAATTTAATTATCAGGCCTAGCCCACCACTTCCCACCCCACAAAAAGAAAATAAAACTTAAAAGGGAACAGGTAAAGTTTTGTCTCCCCTATACACTCCATCCCCTCATTTAAAAAAAAAAAGAAAGAAAAGAAATTTTTTTAAAAGTCTGTCTCTGCCTCCCACGGGTTGTTGTTACTCCATCATAGCTCAAATAACAAAGGATGTAAAAGTGTTTTGAACATTGCCAAGTGTTATACAAATGACAAGCAATGAAAATTAATAACTTAAACGGTCTTTGCCTACTAACTCTAAGGCAAAAAGCTGGTGGTCCAGTGGTCTCTCCACTAAGCAGAAATTTCAGACAATAAGATTTTATTAAAAAAGTAATCCTTTCAAGGATCCAAGCTCTGTTGCTCTGGAGTTAGCAATTAGTGAGAATTAGATTAACATCAAAGAGCTGTGGCAGAAGAGAAACTGCCTATGAAGAAAGTGGATCCACCGTCTTATTCCTGGTAGACCATTTCTTGCTTCTGTCTCCCTGAATAAACAGAAAGGCTCAGTTACTTCGACTCTTCTCTGAACTGAAAAGGGATTTCTTAGCTGCGATTGTTTACATTTCTATTTTATTCAAAAAGAAGCTTCCAGGTCAGAGATGAAAGAAAGTTTGCTACCAGTCAGTGCTACAGCAGCCTCTAAACTGGTAAACAGTTTTCAGCAAACATCTTATGAAAGAGTATACTTAAAAGAAGTTTTGGAAATCAGATTTTTTGTCGTAGATAAATATAGTTTTTATTCTTGGCCTGTAAGGTAGAAAATGTTCTTCTGGAGCAGCTTACCATCTTTCTGTCTGCAGAAATCAATGCGCTTCTAAGGGCTCTCTTTAGATGCCATGGTAACCACATGATTCGGGTCAAGTCTGTTACATCTGGGATACAGTTTAAGGAATTTGAAAATGCCACCTGAGAAGGTATGTACTTATAACAGATGCTGCTGGTATGTCTGAACTGGACGTAAGACACATTCACTTCAGGGGCACAGACACTTGGAAGGCTCCACTGTGCTCCTAGCACTGGACAGTACTTGGATAACCAGATGAATGTGAGGACTAAGCTTGACTTTTGTCTCTTATCCAAATTCCCAATGAAGAGGCTTGGGGAGTCACTGCCTGATAAGGGACTCACCAGATAGGGTTTTATTATCTTATTACTCTATATCCTGAAGTTTATTTTCCAACCTGACTCTAGCATAACATCACATAACAAAAAAGAAGGAAATCAAAGTTTTTTATGGCCCTGCAAAGCCATCTCTTGGGGACTCCCAGACTCCGGAAACCTTGTTAGATACTCATCCATCCTCCCTGAAGTTTGCCACATGTAAGGCTTCACCTACTTATCAATAAATCTGGAGTTTTCTGCTCCCTTATCTTAACAAAGCATCTCCTCTACTGACTTCCAAAATTCCTTAGATAGAAACCACAAATTACCAGACAAGAAATCTCTGAATCTACCTATACATGCAAGCTCCCCCGCTTGGAAATGTCCCTCCTTCCTGGGCCAAACCAATGAAAATCTTATATGTATTGATTTATGGTAACTTCTGCCTTCCTAAAATGTATATAACCAAGCCACCATTCAACCACAGTGGGCACATGTTTCCAGGGCCTCCTGAGGATGGTTGTTCCTGGACTTAAAATCCTCAAATTTGGTTCAGAATAAATCATCTGAAAATGCTTTACAGAGTTTGTCGTCTTTTCATCAACAAATAGAAGACACTATCTCAAAGGACTTACAGTGTGTGTGGCACCCAGGGATCAGCAATTATAAAATTTTCAAGAATATAGAGTATTATGACATCGTAAAGTCTGAACTTCTTAAATTTAGTGTTTTCTTTTTAATTAAAAATTTTTTCTCTGGTTTTTGCTGTGACTTCAGTTGTGAAAACCTTTCACACACAAAAACTGAATGTGGAGCAGGAAAATAGAAAGAAGTTTGAGTTGCTCATTTGGACCTTCAAATGCACTTAACCTGAAAACTCATGAAGAGTACAAGGAGAATGGTTGGCCTGTAGGAAGGGACAGCAAGCAATTCTGACTTTACTGGTAAGGCAGAACCACCTTCAGCATGTGGAACTCTGGAGTCTCCCTAGAGACAATCATTCCCCTTCACTTGAATGTAATGAACAAGTATCAGCTGATGAGAACTTCCTCTTCATTGTAGTATATGTGGGTGTGTTTATACTGCCATGAGATTATATCAGGAATCATTTTGGGGTCACCATACACATAAACAAATGAGCATCTCAATCACTTCTGTATTGTGAAAGAAATGTGATAATTGAAATCAAATGACCTTTACAAATCCCATGAATGAGCTGTGAATTTCTTCAGAAAATATCCAGAAGTGTGTGCTATGAGCATTAGCTGAAGGATACACAAAAGAAATGTCATGCCAGGCTCTTAGTTATCATTTCATTGAGAAGGTAAAGACAGACACACAGGAACCACAGGCAATAATCACTGCTCTGTCTCTCTTGCCCCTTACCCACTCTCCATTGCTTTGTTTGAACTCGAAGAATCCTCTTTGGCTTCCAACCACCCACCATACCCATGAACCACTTCCTCCATCTTCATGGCCAACCTCTGCTCCCCAACACAGACACGGATACAACTTGAACTCCCTTCCTTCTGTGTCCAATCTGAGACCCTATGAACTCTCCATAGAATCCTCAATATCCTTGTCCTCTTGTCTTTCTAACTCTGGATCAGTCCTGTATACTTTGTTCTCTGCTTCAATACTGAGAACTCTAGGAAAAACAAAAATACAACCTTGGAGAGAGATCCTTCAAGGAAATCATGAATGTTAGGATATATGTTTCTTGAGGGCAGAAACTGTGTCCCACACTGCTCTGTTAAGCCTGAGGGCACCACTGCAGGCTCAATAGATCATTGATGCAATGATGTAAATAGGGAATTAGAAGGCTCAGTACTCATTTGAAAAGTAATCTTACTATTAAAACTTTCAGGCCAGGCACAGTGGTTCATGCCTGTAATCCCAGCACTTTGGAAGGTAGATTGCCTGAACCCAGGAGTTCGAGACCAGCCTTGGAAACTTGGCAAGACCTCATCTCTACAATAAATAATAAATTTTTTTAAATTAGCTGGATGTAGTGGTGTGCACCTATAGTCCCAGCTACTTGAAGGCTGAAGCAGAAAGATCGCCTGAGCCCAGCAGGTAGAGGCTGCAGTAGCAGTAAGCATGCCACTGCACTCCAGCCTGGGTAACAGAGTAAGACTCCAACTAAAACAACAACAACCAAAAAAACTTTCATGTCTAGTTTATGTGTACATAAACACATAAAGCATATATGAGCTTACTCCAAAATAAAGCATTTAAAAACAACCTCAGAAGGAACAGTCACCTAAAAAGCAGCTGGCAAAAGTTATTCTGTGGATTTCAGAGTTGTCAACTCTTCGAACTTTTAACTCAAAACAGTTTCTAATTTAAGATCATTCTTCCGGTTAGCTAAAGCAACAGAGTGAGATCTCACTGTACTGTATGGGTAACTACCTTTTTTTTTTTTGAGTTGGAGTCTCACTCCATCATCCAGACTGGAGTGCAGTGGCATACTCAACGGCCACCCCAGCATCGACCTGCTGGGCTCTACCTCAGCCTTCCAAGTAGCTGAAACTACAGGCGTGCGCTACCACGCCCGGCTAATTTTCTATTTATTGTAGAGATGAGGTCTCACCAAGTTGCCCGGGCTGGTCTCGAACCCGCAGGCCTCAGGCAATCCACTCACCTCAGCCTCCCAAAATGCTGGGATTACAGACTGAGCCACCGAGCCCGATGGGTAACTACATTTAAAGCTTCACCAAATAGAAGTCATCCTCAGAACATGTCTGTCTCTCCCCCATGGAAAAATGAAAGGTTCTGTCCATGTTAGCCAGAAAGGCAAATGTCAAAGGAATCCTGAAATAATCTCATTTCAGAGAGAAAAAGTTAACATTCTCTCAAAGGAATGGCCACTGTAAGTTGAAACGTTTCAGTGGGATATTGACCCAAAAAAGTCGTGGTACCTTGAGCCCACACTGGGAGTATAGAATGCTCTTCCCTCAAGCCAGTGGCAAACCTGTCTCAGAGCTGCATGGGGACCACTGCTCTGTCAAGCAGACTGTGCCGGAGGCCGCGAACCTCATGCCAGCTTGGCAGGAACAAACCCAAATGTTGCCTGATTCGCCTACAAATGTAATAATATCCGACAAGAGGTTGATTGGACAGCACATGATATCATTTTCTCTAATTAAGGAACTCTCAAGAAAAACCAAAATAGCCACAAAGCACTGTCAGCAAAGCAATCAGTGGCGACAATCAGCTGTCAACTCAGACTCCTGGGTTGAGCCTCGTGTAGGGAGCCAGGCTAATTGTTGAGTTTCCAGATCAGCATTACATCAGAAGCCAAGGATGACAAGGACATCAGAGAGGCCAGAGCCTGCACTGAGGGTGCCTGCACCACACACAGGATGTGCCGTCAAAGGAGCTGCTGCCCAGTCCAAAGCATTTGCTTGCTTGTTTGTTTCTTGTGAGGCAGTGCAGAGGGATCTGATGGAAAACCCTGCAGTGAGCTTCTGAAGCAACTAGAAGTCCACTGCTGTAGCTTTTGCTGTTTGTTTACATTGAATAACCCTTCTTCTTTACCTGAAACAAGTCGACCCGTTCTTTAAGATCTGTGAGCTGCTCATGGCCATCTTTATGGGGGCTTCACAACTTCAACATATGTGAATTCTCCCTCTTCTCAGCTCCCATAGCAGATGACTATCTCCACTATAAGGTCATCCACAACAGGAATTGAGAAAAACACATAAAGCAACAAATATGACACAGTTGTCACAATACAGAATAATATCTAACAATCAGATATATGAACAGATATAGATGTAGATATTTACACCCACACACACATATATAACAATTGTTAGAGCATCATTCCTTTTTCCCAATAGCACTTCCTATGAAGTGTTTATCTTCTTGAAACCACTGGGAGGTGATTTCCTCCCCTTCTCTACCTCCTCAAGGGAGTGGCTTCTTCAATCACAAAGACTGAGTGTGGGTAAGTACATGTGGGACTGGGCACTCTCCCTTCTTCTATTTCTGGTCTCAGCAACCTCTTTTTTTTCCCCTCATGAAAGACTTCAGTAATAAAAGTAATAAGAGGCTTGATTATATCTAAACCTGTTCACAATTTAAGCTCATTCTCCAATTCAGCACCACTGGTCATAGAGCTGATGATATTGAGCTCCCTGCTGGTCTGATGTCTGCATTTAGATATCCATCCACAGCACACTTGGCCCCAACTGCTTCTGCAATAGGTATATGCCCAACTTAGAGATACATTTCCCAGACTCCCTTGCAGCTAAGGGCAGTCATTGAGATTAAAGCAGAATCCATTGGCCAGGGCAACCATGACAACTCTTTACCTGGGCTGACCCAGTTGAGAGGCGTGACCTTGTGCTTTTCTCTGGCTAGCTATTTGGAACACATATGTAATGGTCCCAAATTGAACAAGATATGATAAAAACAATGTAATGATATTGCGAGAACTTTTTGGCCTCACATCTCTCACTAAAGGGGGAAAGGAATGGGTTTAAAATACCTGAGTTCAAAAATAAACAAAAGAAAAGCAGACACTATAATCCAGCAATCATGGCTAGTATTTTTTTTTTTATTGTATCAAAGGAAACAGAACAGCTTAAGAATTGGGATAAATATAAAATTAATCTTTATCAAAAGTTGAGGAAATGAAAAATTTGACAGCACATGATCATTACATCACAAGACACTCAAAGCCGGGAAGATTAAAAAGTGAAAGGCTCTTGGAAAGAAACTTGACAGAAGAATAAGTCCTTGCTAAAATCTTGCTATGGGCCAAGTTTTGTAGCATCAATAAAAGCTTCATGCAGGAAGCTGTTTCTTGAACTGAAAGCAAGATGGAGAGGATAGAGTTGCCCCTAAAAGGCAGGCTTCATAGGTGTCTGAGTTTATCACTTACAGTTTTGTAGGCTGGTAAGTCTGAGATCAAGAGACTTGTAGATTCGGCATTTGGTGAGGGCCCCCTTCCTGGTTTTCAGATAGTGCCTTCTTGCTGTGTCTTCACATGGTGCAGTGGGCTAACACGTTCTCTTGGGCTTCTTTTAGAAGAGCATTAGGCCGGGCGCAGTGGCTCAAGCCTATAATCCCAGCACTTTGGGAGGCCGAGGTGAGGGGATTGTCTGAGCCCTTGGGTTCAAGAATGGCCAGGGCAAGTTGGCGAGACCTCATCTCTATAATAAATCAAAAAATTAGCCAGGTGTGGTAGCACACGCCTATAGTTTTGGCTACTTGGCACGCTGAGGCAGAAGGATCGCCTGAGCCCAGGAAGTCAACGCTGGGATGGCCATGAGCATGCCACTGCACTCCAGTCTGGGCGACAGAGAAGAGAAGAACATTAATTCCATCCCTGAGAGCACCACCCTCATGATCTAATCTTCTCCCAAAGACTCCCACTTCTTAAAGTCATCACTTTGGCAGTTGGGTTTCAACACATGAATTTGGGGGCATGGAGGATACAAATGTTCAAACCATAGCAATAGGACTTTAAAAATCCCTTTGTAAGAAAAAACACCAGAAAAATCTCTGCTACAAGAAAGAGTCATGGTTTTTTAAGACTAGGAGCACAAAGCTCAAAAATAAGAGTTAAAAAGAACAAGAAGAATTAAATATGTTTATCAATGACAATTGCTCAATTAAATTGAATAATATACCTAGAACATGCATTTAAATGCCTTAATTTTGTGTACTATACTCCGTGTTATCCTTACAGTTACCTTCACAATATTTTGACTTTGAAGGATTTTAATCTCATTATTCAAAGCACAGTCAACCACACACACAAAAAATACTCATAGAAAACAGTGATTATGTAAAACACTGCTTCTAGTGCATTCCGAACATTCTAAACATCCTACTTCACAAGAAGAACTCTTGTTAAAATGCAGATTTTGATTCATCAGGTCTGAGATGGGACCTGTGATTCTGCTTTTCTAACGAGATCTCAGTGGATGAGGATACTGCCGGTCCCTGGACCACCCTTGGAGGAGCAAGGATGTAGAAGATTAATATACCCAAGCTGAAAGTTAAGGTGGCAGTCCTGAGATGGCTGGGGAGTCATTAAGTTCTGTCTGGAATTAGGATGATGCAAAAGATGCCCTGCTTGGACCCATGGGCATCATCAGTGGTTTTTCTTTAGAATCTTTAATTGTACATCCCTCTTCTGAGAAGCTGCAAACTTCCCCAGAGTGCCTGTTCTGCTGTCTTTTCTTTTTTCATTTGTCCCCCTTTCTCATCTCCTTCTCATGAAGGCAGTTATGACAGAGAGAAGCCAATCTTCCTCCTTCTCTTAGCCCAGACCTCAGAATAAAGCGATTCCATTGTGTTATTCCTGCCATCATAGCCATGAGTTTCCTAAGAAGGAACAAAGAAGAATGCCAGATATAGCCACGCCAAGAAAATAATAAAATCTAAATTCTCTCAGTTTTCCTATTAAATTTTAGATTGTGATTTTATTGCCTTCTTTGGATTCATTCATCTTCTTCATCTCTGACTGGCATTTTTATTTACAACCCAAATTTTCCTTTAAGCCAATGACTCTTAAAAAGTTGTCACATGGTTCTGCATTCAGTTAAGATACAAAAAGCCACAGAGAATATCACTCCCATCCTAACAACAAGAAAAAAGCTAACTCATCTTCAAAATCTTACTTGTATTGAGCCCATTAGAGAGCTAAGGTCACAAGACCAACACATGAACTAAGTTTACCAAGAGTGACGGGCCCTTGATAAGAGAAAGGGGTCACACGAACTGTCACCTTTGGTAGGGCATAGTAGGAAGAAGTAGCCAACAAAAAAGCAGAAATAAGAAAACACCTAAATGTTTAATAAATTTGTAAAGGGTAAGTGTGAGCTAACATGAAAATATAGAATCCCTGGGAGACTCAGAAACATAAGATGAGTCCAAACTCTCTCTCAAGCTTTTCTCCACGGGTCTGCAAGGCTACACACAGGAAAGACGAAGGGCAGGATTGGAGGCTGGGGAGTGTTCCCTTTAGTGGGGCACAGGCAGGAGACTCCATTCACTTCCCAGAAATCCCTTTTCATATTAAGCAAAAATTCCTTTTCTTTTCTTTTCTTTTTTGAGTTGGAGTCTCACTCTGTCACCCAGACAGGAATGCAATGGTACACTCACGGCCACTGCAGCGTCTACCTGCTGGGTTTAGGCAATCCTTCCACTTCAGCATTCCAAGTAGCTAGAACCACAGGCGTGCACCACCATGCCTGGCTAAGTTTTTGATTTATGTAGAGACAAAGTCTCGTCATGTTGCCAAGGCTGGTCTCAAATCCCTGGGCTCAGGCAATCCTCTCACCTCAGCCTCCCAAAGCGCTGAGATTAAAGGCATCAGCTACCACGCCCAGCACAAAATTCCTTTTCACATTAAGCAAAAGCTTTCAACCACTGGGAGAGGAGCAAAACACCTTTGCAGCCCCAAAGTCCAAGCAAGGATCCACTGATTCTTGGAAAGAAGTAGAAGCAAACACTTGCCATCTGCTATGAGGGAAGAACAAGAAACTCACAGGCCCAGGATCCTGCATTGACACAAAGAAGAGGTCTGTTCCACTGAGGGAGGAGCAGGAAACTTTCTCCCGTCCAAACATCCTACAGTTATGTGGCACAAGTTGGCTGCCTTGAAGAGGAGCAGGAACAATGACAAAGCCCCAGTTCTGAGACACATAAGGCCGGCCTAAGACTGAAACTGGACTAGGTGAACTGAGCACTCACCACCACCTTTGCACGGTCCAATGAGCAAGAGATGTCTCAGATATTGGAACAATCAGAGACTATAAAATAACATAATTAATATGTTAAAGGCTCTCATGGAAAAGAAGGATAAAATGCAAGAAAAGATAGAGAATCTCAGAAGAGAAAAGGAAACTATAGAAAAGAATCAAATACATTCTAAAAATAAAAATGCAATATCAGAAGTGAAGAATTCCTTCGAAAGCCTGATCAGGAGACATGACACAGTAAAGAGAAAAATCAGTAAGCTTTAGGATCGATCAATAGAAGTTATCCATACTGAAATCCAAGGAGAAAGAATAATTTTTTTAAAAGAACATCTAAGAACTGTAGAACCATATCAAACGGTATAATATGCATGTAAATGAGAGTACCAGAGACAGGAGAGAAAGAAAGAGGTGCCAAGGTAATTAAAAGAGGGAACGGATAGCTTTTTCAACATGTGGTGCTAGAAAATTTGGACATCCATACAAAAAGTGAACCTTGATCCATCACTCACACCAGACACAAAAATTACCTCAAAATGGATCATATAATTGAATGTAAAACTTAAAACTATAAAATTTCTAGGAGAAAAATGTAATCTTTGTAATCTTGGTTTTAGGAAGGATTTCTTAAATAGGACACAAAACTACTCTTCATTTAAAAACTTGATAAATTAAAATTCATCAAAATTTAAAACTTTCTTCTCTTTGAGTAATGCTTTTAAGAATATGAAAAAACAAACTAGAGACTAAGAAAATGTATTTGCACAGCATTTACCTAATAAAGGATTTGTATCCAGAATATAACTTCATATATTATAGCTTCATAACATAAAGTCAAATAGCTTAATTGTTTAAGTGGGTAAATTATTTGAAAAGACACTTCATCAATGTACATATGCGGAGCCGGGCTCGGTGGCTCAGTGTGTAATCCTGCGCTTTGGGAGGCTGAGGTGAGTGGATTGCCTGAGCCCGCGGGTTCAAGACCCGCCTGGACGACTTGGCGAGACCTCATCTCTACAATACATCAAAAAATGGTCAGGCGTGGTAGCACACGCCTGTAGTTCCAGCTGCTTGGAAGGCTGAGGTGGAAGGATCGCCGGAGCCCAGCAGGTCAAGGCTGCGGTGGCCGGGAGCGGCCACTGCACTCCAGTCTGGGAGACAGAGTGAGACTCCAACTCAAAAAGAAAAAAAAGAAAATATGCGGATGGCAAAGTAGCACATAAAAAGATGTGGGAGGAGCAGGAAACTCTCTCCCATCCAAATGCCCCACACACCTTGAAGAGGAGCACAAACACTCACAAAGCCCCAGTACCAAAGCCCAGACAAATAAAGCCTGCCTAAGACTGAAACTGGACCAGGTGATCCAGTTAGGGAAATGAAAATTAAAACTACAGTGAGATGATACTATACGCCATCTCAAATTGCTACAATTACAAAGACTGATAATACCAAGTTCATGAATGCTTACAGTATCTTTTTTTTTTTTTTTGAGTCGGAGTCTCACTCTGTCGCCCAGACTGGAGTGCAGTGGCTGCTCCCGGCCACCGCAGCCTCGACCCGCTGGGCTCCGGCGATCCTTCCGAGTAGCCGGAATTACAGGCATGCGCTACCATGCCCGGCTGATTTTTTGATTTATTGTAGAGATGAGGTCTTGCCAAGTTGCCCAGGCGGGTCTCGAACCCATGGGCTCAGGCAATCCAATCACCTCAGCCTCTCAAGGCGCGGGATTCCAGGCTGAGCCACTGGGCCCGGCTTAGTATCTTTATCCATAGTAGTCAAATACCGTAAAACAACTCAATGTTCATCATTTGGTGAATGGATAAACAAGCTGTAGTACATCACACAATAGAATTCTACCCAACAATAAAAAGGAACAAACTACTGGTACTTACAGCAACATGAATGAATCTCAAAAAAAAGTATGCTAAGTGAAAGAAGTCTGAAACAAAGGTTACATATTATATATAATATATATGTTCTGGAAAGAAGGAAAAACATAGGGACAGAAATTAGACTGTGGTCATCAAGGGTTTGAGGTGGGGGAATAGATTTACTCTTTTAGGTGTCGGCTGCGTTCTACCTCTTGATTGTGGTGGTGGTTATTTAACTGAATATATTTGTCAAAACTTATCAAACCATATATTTTAAGAGAATGAATTTTACTTTGTGTTAATTATACCTCAATAGTGCTAACCAAAATAAATAAATAGATAAGTAGTGCTATGGCAAAAAAGATGGTGCTTGGTCAGCTGGATATTGACGTAGAAAAAAATTAATCCTGATCCGCTACCTCATACCAGGTACAATGAAATCAATTCCAGACTTATTGTAGATCAAAATGCAAAGGTAAGATGATACGGCTTTCAGAAGAAAATATAAAGTAGCTTTGTGATCTTGGAATAAGACCAATATTTCTTAAATAGGACACAACAGTTCTAACTACAAAGGAAAGAACTAATAATTTACACTATTTTAAAGGAAGTTATTTCATAAAAAGAGAGTGAAAGTGTAAACCACAGAGAAAAAGAAGGTATTTGTAACACAGGTAGCCTACCAAGGCCTCTGTGGTAATAATACAAATCCAGAATTTGTATTGTTACAAATGTCTACAACTCAGTAAGAAAAACAATTTAATATGAAAAACAATGCAATTTTTCATCTTTTAAGACTTGAATGGGTTTTTTCACAAAAGAGATATTCAGATGGCCAATTAACATATGAAAAGATGGTTGATCTCATAAGTCTACAGGAAAATGCAAATTAAAACTACAATAATACTAATGCATATCCATCAGAAAAGCACAAATGAAAAAACAAACAAAAACAGAAAATGCATTATATTGGAAAAGATGGAGGAAATCAGAACCCTCGTACACTCCCGGTTGATGTATAAATTTTAAAATTGATGCAACCATCTTAGAAATCTGTTTAATAGTATTACTAAAACTGAACATGTCCACCCTATTATCCAGAAATTCTCCTCCTACATACATATTCAATAGAAATATGCATATATATTCCATAACTTAGCAAAACTGACTCAAGAAAAAATAAAAATTCCTAAATAAATCAGTAAGTACAGTTCTTCCCTCAAAGAAATACCAGGTCTAAACAGGTGTTACTGTGAAGTTCCATTATATATTTAAGTAGCAGGTAATTCCAATACTTTAAAAGCCATTTCTGACCAGAAAAATACCAGAAAGGAAAATTTTTAGCTAATCTCACTTATGACTAAAATTAGCAGATTAAATCTAAGTATGGAAAAGACAATACATCATAACCAAATTGGCTTCATCTCAGCAATAGAGGAAGCTTAACATTAGAAAATTAATTAATGCAAGTCACCACCAACACATGAAAGGACAAAAATCATTTGTTCATCTTAGAAGATACAGAAATCATTTACTAAAATATAACATCTATTTATGAGAAGGAGTTCTAGCAAACTAGGAATAAAAGAAAATGTCTTAATATGATCAAGAATATTATTACAATACCTCTATCCAGTGAATGTACCATAATTAATTTAATACAATTTGCCTTCTGTTGGATATTTAGATTCTCTCCATTTTTTTTGTTTTGCTATTGTGATTTATGCTATGATGAATATCTTTGTGCATGTCGATCAAGTTGTTTAACCTCCCTGTGCCTCAATTTCCTCATGTATAAAATGGAAATAAGACAGCACTTAACTCATAGGGCTATGGTGAGGATTAAATAAAATGTTGAGTTTAGGTCTCAGGGAGTCTTGGAGAAAAAGCATCGTTTATAAACCTAAGAAAAGCTTGTTCTGTATTTACCTGGTGATGGGTCTCTCGGAGCACACAGCACACTCAAGTCAGAAGAAGTTCGTCTGTCAAAAACAAAGAAAGTTACTGTCTTAGGCCATCAAGAACTGAGGACACAACATGTGAAGAATGCAATCAGTGGTGGGGATTCTCGTTTGCTCCAGGATTCCTTTGTATCATTGGATATCTTCTGTTCACCCCTCTTCTATTCCTCTACTCAAGTGAGCATGACTATGACCTGTGCAAGTTCCCATATGCACAGGCATGCAACTACAGCACGACGACCACCTGGTCACAACAGAAGATGCTTTTGGTTGCGCAATACACTCCTGGTATCCTTCCTCTGCTGTTGATCTATAGCACTTCATTTTTGCACAGCAGCCAGAGCAACCGTTCTAAATTGAAGAATGACACTGTTTTCCTGAAATTCCTTTCACAACTTCCTTTTGCCTTGTGGACAAAGGCGAAACCCCTTGCCTTCATCATCTCACACCCCCTGTTTCCCTAGCCTTGCCTCCCTTCTCTGTACCACTCTGCGTCCCACCTGCCTCCAGCTTCTCCTCACTCCTTGCCCCCATCTGGATTTTATACACACAGCTCCCTCCATCAAGACTACCCTTCTCCCTTCCCCACTACCTCTGACTGGCTAACTCTCACCTGTCCTTCCATTCCCCACTCAAGTGGTGCTTTTCCAGTAAAGTCATCGCCTGACCTTCACCATCTATCTTGACCCCCGCTACTGACACTCCCAAAGAAGCCTTCCCTTCTTTTGTAATATTATGTATACAAATATGCATTCAGTATATCCTGTCTTCCCTGTAAGCCCAAGGGTCATGTCTATTTTGTTCACAGCTGTATCTTCAAAGCCTAGCCCAGCACTGGTCTCACAGAAGACACTTAATTGATGTTAACTGAGTGAAAGAATAAATAAACACATTTCTCAGTCCTTAGTTTCCAACTTATCTTTTGATTCATACTGATAATTGAATAGGCTTTCTATCATATTTCATCAATCAAGATTCACTGATTGTAAAAACAATCCTATTTTACAGACCAATAAAAAAAGCAAAATATGGTGGCATACTGAAAAGTAGTAAACTGCTAAGACTTAACATTTTTACTTTATACATATTAAATGAGCTCTATTAGACTTATTTAGACATGGATTTTTATTGTATCCATAAAAAAAGAAAACTTAAAAATATAAGGTGAAATATATATATATAGCCACCAAGAGCTATAGAGATGTGGCATTTCTTAAAAGAGTGCTCAAGTATTGTCTTTGGGACTTTCTCCTAAGCTGCTAACGCTTTTCCACAAGTGTTGATGTTGGCAAGAAAATCTTACTGATAAGTGTTCAGTCAACACCTAAGACCCACACTCCTTTCTCAAATGGCCATCAAATGGGTTGCTGGCAGAACAAAAAGAGGTTCCATTGTTGTGTTACACAATCAGAATTGCCAAGTCCGCACAGGCATTGCCACTACCAGTAGCAAAGAAGATGTTTTGGGTTGCATGACACACCCATGGTATCAGATTATTAAAGTGTAAGAAAAACAAAACATGTCTTAAAATCAGTGAAATATGAGAGGTCAAAAAAGACTCTTCAGAGAACTTCCAGGAGTTAATAAAAGGAAGACTGCAAATTCATTCATTCTCTCTCTCTCTCTCTCTCTCTCTCTCTCTCCCCCCCCCCCGATTCATTATCTCTCTCTCTCTCTCTCTCACATACACACACACACACAAACACACACACACACCTCACTCACACACACACACACACACATACACATTCATTCACATGTGGTAAGAAGCATGACCACATATTCTGACCTCTCACACGGTGGAGTGGGGAGGTGGGAACATAGGGCTGAGCAATTCAGTCAGTCTAAACTCTTCTAGACCAGCCCTGGTACTTGGTGCCTCTACCCTGCAGAAAGAGGGCACTTTCTGACTCTGCTAGCTCAATGGAGGACAGTGTCCTCCCAGAGAAGTCTCTTCTCCCTAACTACTTTTGTCTCCTATTATAATATCATTTTTAAGGACACAGCTTTTTGATAAATGAAAGTTTCTTAGACCTGTACTATCACATTAAAGCAGAAAGGAAGATATTGCCAGAGGTTTGCTAATGGCCACCCAGCATTCTAGGACTCAGGATGTCAATCTGTGAGTATTCAACCACATCTGGGAACATGAGGAGGAAGGACACTCCTGGGAGAGCCAGTAGGCTTCTCTGTGACTCAGTTTCCTCATCTGTAAAATGGACATCCAGGTTTAGATGTTGTATTAGTTCAGAGTCCCAGCAGGAAAGAGATGACACACTGAAATGGGAACGTTCATACAGGGGACTGTTTACAAGGTGTGGACAGGGTTAAGAAAACCACCAAGGGGTGATGACATAAGTGCCTCCCACTGGCCAAATTCCAACAAAAGCCAGAGGCCAGGAAAGCCCACGACCAGCCTCCCAGGACACAGGCAAGTACAGAGAAGCAGAAGGGTGGGTCTGAAAGGACAAAGAATATCTAAAAGAATATCTAGCACAGATAGTCTCTGAGTTCCCACAGAACGGAGAGTTACCCAGCATCCTATGCTTATCTGAGTAAAGAGTTAGGTTTTGCTGTAGCAAGAAGAAATTTCTGAGTATTTCTTTCCAAGGTTTGAGAAAGATCCACGAGGATGTAGTTTTTCATCATTTGGTGCTTAGTTCAGATGACAGCACTCCTTCGCAGCTCTTGGAAAAAGCTCCCATTGAGAATACCATACTAAGCCATCCCTGTTCTTCTCAACTGAGCTCTCACAGATGTAGTGGGGTTCTGTTTTGAGCTAATAATGGATGTTTCTCCCACCTGGTCTCCTTCCCCTGGACCCACTCTTTTTCCAGAAGTAGGATCTTGCAGTATTCACTGCCTCATGGGAGATAGGTACCTGCAGGAGCAAAGTCAAGGCTTTTGACTTTCTAAGCCAAACCCTTAGAATCTCAGAGCACAGACAACATGATGAGCAAAAGCGATTCCTACCACCCGCCACACATATCCAGATCAGGGATGAGTATTTTGTGTTGAGGTAAAGTATAGAGTATAAGCTAGGACTGTTTAGGCACTGTAGTTCCTGAGAAAAGGGCTCCAGAGTCCACTTTCCCCACCAACCCAAGGCAGTACATTGTAAGCACTGCATGAGTTCTTTCCCTCCGCCCCCCCGCAACCTATTTTAAAAACTCTTACTCCTCTTGATGGGGCCAGGCTCCGGGAATCACCCGCCCCAGCACACACCCGCCCTCCAGTGGCAGCGAAGTCCTACAGCCACTCAGGGAGACATCAGGATGCTCAGACTTAGGACCAAGGTATTCAATTTTTAACCTCAAGTATCAAGAATCCTTTCACTTGAATAAATAGTTATTCCTCAAGAAGTTCCTGGAATGGAATCACCCGCCCTAAGAACCCAGGCAGAGGTGCTGGCCACAGTTTCTAGCATCTGTTCTTTCCTGAATTTAGACGTGATGCGTGCTCCAAAGCATAAGGGGTTTTGCTGTAACCATTATCCTGATGTCCAACGAAGCAGCACTGGCCATTAGAGAGATGCCATACTGTGCGGTGAAAGCGCTCTCAGAATAGAGGGAATCACATTGGGTTAGAACAAAAACTCATTTAGAAAAAAAAATACATTTTCAGAGAAAAACATGTTTCTTCTTTCGAATGAGTCAGTTGATATTTCCAAGAGGCTTTATAAAGTGAAGGAAGACTCTAACTTCTGGCGGATAACAAAATAAAATAGGGAGGGAGGCTGTTCTTGGCCTGTTCTGAAGGGGGAGTCTAGCTGGAGCAGAGAGTTCAGGAACTTGCTAGGACAACCTAGGCCAAATCGCTTAACTCTTCTGTCTCATTTTTCTCTTCTGCAGAAATGCCTGGGGTTTGGATGAAGATAAAATATATGTTCTTCAAGCTGGGAAAGGGGCTTTCCAGCTTAGAGTCCAAGGATTTGCCATTGAAAAATGAAGTCAAGGAGGCAGATATGCCATTGTCAGCCAGCAGGGCTTTAGTCTGACAAATAACAGAACAGTGCTGCACGGACCTTGTCATCCTGGTGCCTTGACACATCCTAGCTGCGTTCCCATCTTGGAGAATACCATACAAATGGGTTATTCCAGACATCTCAAGAATGCCCCAACCATAAAAGGAATTCTCCAAAGTGGCCCCTCTGTAACATTATGCAGGACTCCTCCAGACAAGGCAGTTTCATTCTGCTTTGGATTCAGCTCTGCATGAAAATATGACAACTGGATGATTTGACGAGTGCTAAGTCTAATCCTTGTTGCTCTTTTGCCAGAAATCTTGTAAAAAAGAATGCCAGATGTTGTACTTGTATATTTCATGGAGAACTGAATGGGGAAAAAACAGAACACAGCAAGCCTGATTGTAAGATTTAACTGTTTTTGAAAACTCACCATCTAAACATATTAGAAATAGCATATTTTCAAGACTATGACAAAGTCTAATGTCTCTCAAACACACACACAAAATTGTGTCATGAGTAATTCCAAATAAAGCAATCTGTCAGTTGTGAAATGCAAGCACTCCTTTATAAATACTTTGCATGCTTCCAACTCACTCAATAAATACTATGCTAACATATCAAAAATATTCAGAGAGAACTTCATCAACCTCAGAAAACATTAACTCATCAGTTGCTTACATAACAGCAGACAATCTCCCTCATCACTCACTGGGGCAAATCAAACCTATCGGGGCAAGTTTAACTCATCATAGATTGCCCAAAATGATCCATTTCTACTCATCACACAGTCAGGAGCCTGGACACTATTTAATATTCTTCTTCCTAGCCGGGCTCAGTGGCTCAGCCTGTAATCCCGCACTTTGGGAGGCTGAGGTGAATGGATTGCCTGAGCCCGCAGCTTTGAGACCTGCCTCGGCAACTTGGTGAGACCTCATCTCTACAATAAATCAAAAACCAGCTGGGCATGGTAGCGCGCACCTGTAGTTCCAGCTACTTGGAAGGCTGAGGCAGAAGGATCGCCGGAGCCCAGCAGGTCGAGGCTGCGGTGGCCGGGAGCGGCCATTACACTCCAGACTGGGTGACAGAGTGAGACTCCAACTCAAAATATATAAAAATATATTCTTTCTCCTCCTCTTCCTCCTTCTCCTCCTCTTCTTCTTCCTCTTCCTCCTCTTCTCATCAATAACCATACTCTATAGATTATGCCTATTGAGCATCTTTGTCTCTTATTCTCTCTCCCTGTTACCACTGCCTTAGATCAAGACCTCATCATCTACATACTAGACGACTGCAAGATCTTCTAGCCTTCAAATTGTCTTCAATTAATTCATCCTTCCTTGAGATTTCTCTATCTCAAACACACATTTGATATGTAACCCCCCCATCCTCCACTCATGGCTGCCCTTCAATGGCTCCCTCTTGCTTCTAGGAAGAACTCAAAATTCAGAGTGTCTTACACCCTACTCCATGTTCCAGCTTTGTCAAGCTGCTTAGTTTTCCAATTATCAGAATATTCAGGTATCCATATCCTAACCAACCAACCCCTTCCCATCTCAACTCCAAAAGGGTCCATCTAAAAACTCTGCTTCTTTCAAGAAGCAACTTCTTTTGGGGCCCTGCCTGACCTAATTCCTGCCTCCCTCTTTACCTGACCTTACCCTCCTCATCAAGGGCTCAGCTCCAGCTGGACCAGCCCTCCGTAGGCTCTGCCCTCTTGTTCAGTGAAGACATCTCCACATGGTAGGGGCCCCTTCCCAACTACTCTTCACTTGCCTAACTTGAACTCATTCGTTGGGCTCATTCTTTGGTTTAGGTTCAACATGACTCCCTCAGAGACCATCCCAATCCACCAAAAGGTCTTCCTGTACTATTCTCTCAACATTTCTATAGGTCAATTTTATAAATAGAAAGAAATTAAAAGTAAATAAATAAAGCCTCTTTCACATGAGTGCTAAGTATTCCACACAATGCTCAAGAATTCTCCTTTGAAGCTCTAAATGCACCAAACACAAGGAGAAACAATGTCCTTCATGTTGGGAAAGATTGTTTATTAAATCCTCAGGGAACCCAACTTTCTGATGGGAAAATAATAGCTTCTGGGCAATGCCATTAGGAAGACTATCTCTAGGAAGGATCAAAACTAATCTCTTTAGCATTTCCTGATGACCAAGGGAAAGTGGTCCCTGCCCCACCAAAAGGAAGTCTCCTTTCTGCTAATTCCTTTGCCCACCATGTGTGAGTTACACTACTTCTCATGTTAAACAGTCAGATATTAAAACATGAGCATGATGCAGTCTCAGTCTTCTGGTTGTTTATTCCAAGGTTTATCATTCAATTTATTGTCCAGCCAGGAAAATTTTGAGAGTAAAAGAGGGTGCTAACCAGACAGGGTGCTGGGACAACAGGTATAAACTGGGACTGTCCCAGGAAAATTTGGATATATGGTTGTCCTATTTATACCCTACAAGTAGGTAACAAATACATAAATAATAGCAACAATGAGTTAACCGTTTAACAAAATAATACAAAGAAACTGTCATAAAGAAACTGCTAAGGAATTCAGAGGAGTGATAAAGTAATTCCTTTGGAGGAATCAGGAAGGGCTTCTTGGAGGAAAAGGAATTTTTGCAGGTGGAGATAGAAAGGAAGGTCATTCCAGATGGAAGGAATTGTGTGGGCCAAGACCAAAGTAGGAAAGCATGGGGTATACTAGGGAAGTGGAAGCAATCAAAAACAGCTGATCTGTTTAAGGTGTCCACAGGAAGGACAGGGAGGTGAGCCTGGAGAGGTAAAAATGGAACCATAGTAAAAAGTTTACACTTCAACCATCAGGCAATAAGGAGTCACTAAGCATCTTTGAGGACGGTAATAAGTTTGTGGAGGGCCTTGAATGTCAGGTTAAAGACTTAAAGCCAGAGAATCAGACCTTTCACAAAGGGAAGAGTCTTCTACAATATGAACCCATAAGTGTAAATCCATATTAACCAGCCTGCAAACATGAGAAATAATTTGAGAAAGAGAGAAAGAAGGAAGGAAGGAAGGAAGGAAGAAAGGAAGGAAGGAAAGAAAATTAATTTCAGGGGGAAATTCTATCTGAATTTCCAGGGCTTCAACTGTTTTCAAGTTTATCCCAGCTATTTGACTAGATAAGAGCACATGCCTCATAAAAGAATAAGTCATTCTAGAGAAAACTATTAATATCAGATCTTTCCGGAAAAGGTGGACAACACTGTAGAAGCAATCTCATTTCCAGGGGAGACTCGCTCGACGGGAAGCCAGTGCTCTGGGCTCTAAGTACAAAGCCAGGAATATTTGTAAACAGAAACCACATATCCCTTTCTATAGTGGGTGTGCCCTGTTCTTCAAAACATGCTCTCTGGTCATTTAAGGCCATAAGTGAATCAGAGAAAAGCCTGATCTGAAGTAGTCGTTCTTGATTTTTCAGTTCTTGGGAGTTTTATACCCACAAAGGACATCCAAGGATAATATCCAGGAAAAACAAACAGAAGGCAACTTGAAGAGGCCTCCACTGGTTAAAGATGCAATAATCTGAGCTTTCAAAAAGATAATTCAAATTAAGTGGAACCCATTAAATATGGTTAAGTCCAAAGTTCATGTATGTATATAAATCTTTGGAGGATGAAAGAAAATCAATTCACTATTTTGAAGCCTAGTAAATAAAAATAATCAAATATTTATCTTGTTTCTCTGGCATGAACTGTATCACTGAATCACCAAAAAGTAGGCCAGGAGAAGTAATTCTTTATACTCAGCTGAAACATTTTTAAAATGTCAAAATTAGAATATCACCATCTTACAAACCCCAATAAATAAACGAGTTAACAACTGTTAATACAACAAAAAGACAACAGAAATATTATACATTGGATGGAAAAACACTCCTATAATCTTGCCAAAGGAATGTGTCTGAGTCAAATCAAACCTCTAAATCCAGCTACTGCACTGCAGAAAAAACAAAGGAACATGAGAAAGCAATCAGCAAATCTAGACTGTGAGAAACTCTACAGTTCAGAAGGTTGGGCTCATCCACAGATAAACTATAAGGGGAAAAAGGGAAGGAAGCAGGAATCTATAGATTAAAAGAAAGGTATATCACCTTTTTTTTAGTTGGGGGTCTCACTCTGTCACCCAGGCTGGAGTGCAATGACATGATCATGGTCACTGCAGCCTCAAACTCCTGGGTTCAGGCAATCTTTCTGCCTCAGCCTCCCGAGTAGCTGGGACTACAAGGCACACCACTACGCCTGGCTAATTTTTTTTTAATTTTTTATCGTTTTAGAGATGAGGTCTTGCTATGTTGCCCAGGTTGGCCTCAAACTCCTGGGCTCAAGAAATCCTCCAGCCTCAGTCTTCCAAAGGGCTGGGTTTATAAGCATGAGCCATCACGCCCAGCCAATATATCACCTTTTTTAAATAAACAGAACTAAACTATATTATCTAGGAACACATAGTTGAGTGATTAATATAAAAGTCCAGATAATGGTTACTTATGATATAAAGATTATGACTAAGATGACGCACATGGAAGAAACTTCTAGAGTGGGTGGTAAAGTTCTATTTCCTGACCTGGATGGTAATTACAGATGTGTTTGTCTTATGGTAATTCATTAAGTTATACATCTGATTTTCAGTGAGGGCTGTATCTATGTTTTATGTTATGATAACGTAGTTTGATTTTAAAAGAAGGAAAAAAGAGATTTCTATTATACTTAGAAAATTCCGATTTTTTCACATTTTTTCAGAGGTATAACATGTGAATAAGGCAATAATAACTCCTCTTGAAGGAAGGTGAGTTAAAGTATACTTAATACATTTCTATGATCAATACTAGAAAAAAGTTATCTAGAAAAAATTAGAATTTGACTAAGAAAACTCGAAAGGAAAGATGTT
The DNA here is from genome assembly GCA_963574415.1 of Tarsius wallacei. Classification (NCBI taxonomy): domain Eukaryota; kingdom Metazoa; phylum Chordata; class Mammalia; order Primates; family Tarsiidae; genus Tarsius; species Tarsius wallacei. The sequence goes on along the minus strand of CAUYQG010199712.1, from coordinate 1,889 downwards.
CATTGATACCTAGAACAATGTGGCTGTGATCCCTTAGGGAGGTGTAGCCCATCTCCTCATATCCAAAAAAAGATGTATGACAAACCTAAAGTAAGCCCTGTATAAGAATCATGGCTTGGAGTACTAGAATTCTGAGGCAAAACCAGCCTCTTCCACAAATTTTCTCCCTCTGAGAAACGGATGCTGATTTCTCCCCTTGAGAGCCTATTCCCAGGCTCTTGTGGGGGCAGAAATTCTGCCCTAGGACACTTGATGACCGTGAGAGCTGGGTTGTCTGCTGTAAATTAACTGGTCATCATTGAATCCACCGAACCATAAAATCAGCTTAGTGCAGTCACACTCTGTCACCAAGTGATACATAAGATAGGTCTATAGCAGGTCCTGAAGACACAAATGAGTTGTATGATTGGATGACTCAGATTCCTATGGCCACCTATTCCTGCGACATTGCTTTCTCTCTCTTAACTGACTTCATGAGGAGTTCCTTGTGACCAATTAATGGTGGGGAAAAAGGGCTGAGATATATTTTACATATGATTCTCCATGATATATCAGCACCAGCTAGACATAGGCTGTTGTATATCCACTCAGGGATGGCCCTGAAAAATTATGGAGAGAGAAAACCCTCCCAGTTTGTAGAACTTCACAACATATCTGGATATCTACTTTGTCTAGACTAAAAGATGGCCAGAAGAACAACTCTATACTAACTCACATGTATAGCTAATGGCTTGGCCAGGTGGTCAAAGACTTGGAAAGAACAGAATTTGAAAACTGGTAAAAAGAAGGACTAGAAAATAGACATATGGCTAACCTTTTAGAATGGGCAAAGAGCAGGAAATATCTGTATCTCAAGTGCATGCTCACAAAGGGACATCCTCTGCAGAGGAGGACAAGCTAGCATATTCTGAGAATATTTAGCCTTTTTTCCCCAGCCACTCTAGTAACTTCTCCGTGGACTTATCTTCTGAGTGGTCATGGCGACAATCAAGGAAGCTGTACGTGGACTCACAAAAGTGAATCTTACTGCCACCATTACTGAATGCTCACCCTGCCAAACGCAGGGGCCAACAATTAGCCAGGTAGACCAGTTAGCCATGCAATGGTAGGTTGATTGCATTGGATTTCTTCTATCATGGAAGCTGCGAAGACTTGTCCTCAGGGAAATAGGCATTTATTTTGGATATGAGTTTGCCTTTTGCAAGTACCACCATCCACATACTTAGAAAATGCTTTATGTACCATCTTGACATCCCTCACAACACTATTTCTGATCAAGACACTAATTGCACAACAAAGGAAGTGTAGCAATTGGTTCATAGCCATTGAATTCTCTGGTCTTGCCATATACTCCCTCATCCAGAAGTAGCTTGCATCCATTCAGTAGATGATGGACTCACCTACTGAAGACAAAATTATGTCACCAACCAGGAGATAATACCTTAAAAGGTTATGGCACTGTCTTACAGAATGTAATCTATGCTCTGAATCAACAACCCATACAGAGTGCTATTTCTTCCATACCTATAATACATGGATCTGGGAACCAAGGATTAAAGTTGGAGGATCTGCTCTAACTATTACACCTAATAAACTAATCATAAAAATTTTGATACCCCAGAGAAGTGAAAGACCTTTACAATGAGAACTACAAAACACTGCTCAAAGAAATCCAAGAAGACACAAGCAGAAAAATATTCCGGAGCAGTGTGAAGAAGAAGAGGCAATGACCCCTGGACCGACCAAAGCCCGCACGCCACTCCATCCTCGCGTCCAATGCCTTAGTTCCGCTGCCATCACCACCATGCCCAAGAGAAAGGCTGAAGGGGATGCTAAAGGAGATAAAGCCAAGGTGAAGGACGAACCCAGAGAAGATCTGCAAGGTTGTC
>CAUYQG010199706.1:0-20950 GCA_963574415.1 Tarsius wallacei | reverse complement strand
CCAACTCCCATACAAAAAAAACTAAAATATACAATGATGCTAACATTCAAGCTAACCAACCACCTTATTGGTGTGTTGTTCCTCTATACAAAGATATGGTTTATAGAGAGGAGAAAAGAGAAGAAAAGGAAAAGAAAAGAAAAAAAAGGAAAAAAACAGTAGGAAAAGAATCAAGTCATTAAACTAACAGAACCAATCAAGCACACTCTGAGACTTTTCATTTAAGTCCATTGTCCTTTCAGCTCTAATTTCTATCTGTCTTCTCAAGCTGGTAAATTTATTCACAGTTAGGGTCAGTTGCCCATGGCCTGCTGTGAAGGACAGTTCAGATCACCACTCAGTTCACCACTGCCCAGTTCACCACTCAAATCTGGCCTGTGTCTGTTTTTCAAGCTTGTTATTCCCATTCTGGTGTTGTTACCTTGAATTGCCAGCAGGTGGTGCTATCTCAGCCGCTCACCCCAGAGGAGATGGAGCCAGAGGAGAGCCCGACAGTGGCTGGAGATGAGAGCCTGCCTCAGGGCACACAGGAGGAGACCCACAGCCTGGCATGACTTCACAGTGGCTATAGATGAGGCAGCGATCTCAGCAGATCTTGCTTGCAGGGGCTTCGAGGTCTGAAGTCGTGGATCGCCTCAGGCACAGGTGGCGTGATGTGTAATGGCCACCACGGAGGTGGCAGCAGCGTCGGCGGCAGCAGTGGCTGTCCAAACCGCCGTGATGCTTCAGTGGTGGCGACAGCTGAGCTCCATGTGAACAGCAGGCTGCCGAGGTGGGATCCGCAGCCCCCGAGGAGACAGCCAGAGACCTTCTGTGTTCTCCTTTGCAGAGGGTCTCATAGACCAGGCTGCCCGTCGCCATCTTGCCCCGGTCTCCACCTTTTCTTTTTAATACATGCATTTCATTCTATGACTTAAACACAGCTTTTGCTATGTCCCACAAAATTTAATATGACACATTTTCATCGTAATTTATTTCAAAATATATTCTCATTTCCATTGTGATGTCTTCCTTAATATGTGGGTTATTGAGATGAACATGGTTAAATTTTCAAGCTTCAAGATATTAAAAAAAGTTATCATTTTGTTATTGGTGTTCATTTAACTCCATAATGGATAGGGAACACATACTAAATATTTTCAATTCTATTATATTTGTTGAGTCTAGCTTTATAGTCTAGCATATAATCAATTTGATAAATGTTCCATGTGCATTTATTTTAAATGTATATTTTGAAGTTGTTGGGTGTAGAATGTCAACTAGGTATATTTTGTTATACTATTGTTCTACTCTTATGACGTTTTCAGAAGAAAAAAGAAAGGTGAGTGAATTTGTTGCCAGAATAACAACATTTCACTATGAGAAAATCTAAAGGCTTAAGGGAAATGATCCTGATGAAAGCACAGATCTTCCGAAAGTAAAGAACAATAACATCAAAGGTCAGGAGCTAGACAAGAATTTCTCATTTCTTTTCAATGTTGTTCTCAAGGTCCTAAGTAGTGTGATAAGGCAAGAAAAAATAAGTAGAGACACGAATATTAGAACGAAATAATTTAAAATGTCACACACAGTTGACATGATTATATATGTATAAAATACAAGGAAATCTAAAAAAACTACTAGAACTAATACGTGAATTTCTCAAGATCACTGAAATTAAGCTAATACACAAAAATAGGTTGAATTCCTATATACTATTAAGAAATTAGGAAATTTAAGTTTTAAAATTCCATTTATTTTGTCATCAAAAATATAAAATACATAAGAATAAATTTGACAACAGATGTGTGAGTCCTCTATACTGAGAACTACTGCACATACCTAAAGGAAAATAAATAAGAATCTAAATAAATGGAAAACTTTTCTTAGTCAAGCTTTATGGAGTACAAGATTCAATAATGTTAAGATGTCAATTTAGTATTAAGAGTCAATGCAATCCCAATTCAGTTACCATGGTTTCTTATATAGAAATTTATATGAACATGTAAAGGATCTAGACTAGTCAAAACAATCTTGACAAAAACAAAAAACAAAAAGAACAAAATTGAAGGATGTGCACTACCAGATCTCAAGACTTATTATAAGGTAACAATAATTAGGATAGTGTAGTATTGGTAGTATTGGCATAAGGATAGACAAACAGATCAACAGAACAAGTAGAGAGTTTAGAAATATGTGGGTGTGTATCTAATTATATACATATATGTGTGTGTATATATATATATTCTATCTATAGATATAGAGATAGAGATAGATTTGTATTAGTCAGGATTCTTCATGAAAAATAGAATGTGTGTGTGTGTGTGTGTGTGTGTGTGTGTGTGTGTGTGTGTAGAGAAAGAGAAAAAAAAAAGAGATGCATAATTAAAGATTGCCTCACACAGTTATGGAAGCTGACATGTCTTAAGATCTGCAAGGTGAGTAAGCAAGCTGGAGACTCAAGAGAGCTCACTGTACAGTTCCATTCCAAATACAAAGGCCTGAGAACCATGTGAGCTGATGATGTAGTTCCAGCCCAAAGTCAGCAGATTGGAGATCCAGGAAGAGTCAATGTTTCAGTTCCAGTCTACAGGCATGAAAAAAGCTGATGTCCCAGTTGGCATCAGGGGAAAGAATTCTCTTCTACTCAGAACTCAACCTTTTGTACAATTCAAGTCTTCAACTGATTGAATGAGGCCCATTCACATTAAGGAAAGCAATCTGCTTTGCACAATCTACCAATTTAAATATTAATCTCATCCAAAAATACTCTCATAGAAACACCCACAGTAATGTTTGAACAAATATCTAGGCACTCAATGGTCCAGATTAACCATCACTATAGAAATGCATACACACACACACTTGTGAGGTCCCACTTGTCTATCTTATCTCTTATGGCATGGGCATTTGGGGTTTTGATCACACACACACACAGATTTGATTCTTAAGAAAGTTACCAATGCAATGAAGAAATCAGAAGTCTCTCAAATAAAGTATGCTGGAGCAAACAGATATATCTGTATGGAAAAAATAAACTTCTCCCTTACCTCACACTGAAGACAGAATTTAATGTAAGATGGATTATAAACTTAGATATAAAATCCAAATCCAGAAAACACCTAGAAGAAAGTGCAGGAAAATATTTTTACAACTTGGGATAGAAAATGATTTCTTAAACAAAACATAGAACACGTAGCCATAAAATTTGTAAATGTATAAATCTAAACTTAGTCAAGATTGAAAACAACTATTAATCAGAAGACATATAAGAAAGTAAAAAGACAAGCTAAAAACTAGGATAAGATATATTGTATTACTTGTAAGATACTTCAATACAGTCTATGTAAATAATTCTTACAAATTAATAAGAAAAAAGAAACAACTCGATTAAAAATGGAAAAATAGAACAGCCATTTCACAAAATAAAATATTCAAATAGCCAATAAACATAAAAAAGAACTCAACATCACAAGTAATCAGGAAAATGCAACTGAATACAAAATAAAATATTACTACAAACCCACCAAAATAGCTAAAATAGAAAAGCATGATTGTGCCAAGTATTAGAAATGTATCACAAATGGAAATCTTATGAGTTGCTGGTGAAATTTGCAAAACTGTTTGGCAGTTTGTAATAAAATTAAACATATGTTTATTTAATGATCTAAAAATCCCATTTCTAAGTAAATATTTAAGATAAATGAGTTCATAAGTCTGCAAAAATATTTGAATAGGAATCTTCCTAGAGTTGCTAGGAAGATTACTTGGTAGCAAACAGAACAAACAACTGATGTTTTTTAGAAACACTACATTGAACACGGGGCTTCAGACACAGAAGAGTGCATACCATATGATTACATTTATGTGAATTTCAAGAACAGATAATCAATGGTAGCAGAAGTCAAAAGAGTGATTACTTCTAGAAGGTGGAGGTAGAAGTTCAGCCTTGACTGAGGTAAAAGATCAGCTTTGATGTGAGTGTTGGTTATATGTTGCATACGTAGATTAAAAGCCAGGCTACATCAGTAAGATTTGTGAATTTTATTGCATGTGTAACATACAAATATGTCAATGACAAATCTGAAAATATGATTTTAATGGCCTGAAGCTACTCATACTATCGATTCAACCAGTCCACTTCCATGTCCATAAAGCAACAACGATATTGATAAAGATTTCTTATGTGCGTCATGGTATCCTTTAGAAGTCCAGTAAATAGACTAAATGCCACATAGCATGATATGGCCTAGATAAGTTACAGTGCTTCTGTTTAGCAGATGACTATGCTTTCGTTGAGATATTAAGCTATTGAATCGCCACGCTGTTTTCCACAGAGGTTGTATCAGTTTACACTCCCACCAACAGTGTAGAAGTGCTCCCTTTCCCTTGCATCCTCTCCAGCATCTGTTGTTTTTTGAGTTGTTGATGATGGCCATCCTGACTGGAGTTAGGTGGTATCTCAGTGTGCTTTTACTTTGCATTTCTTTGATGATTAGTGAGACTGACCCTTTTTTCAAGTATCGGTTGGTTACTCACATGTCTTCTTTTGAGAAATGTCTATTCATATCTTTTGCCCACTTTTTAATAGGGCTGTTTGTTTTTTTCTCTTCAGCACATTTGAGTTCCTTGTAGATCCTGGATGTTAGACTTTCTCAGATATACAGTTGGCAAATATTTTTTCCCACTCTGTGGGCTGTCTCCCCACTCTCTTGGTGGTTTCTTTTGCTTTGCAGAAGCTTTTCAGTTTGATGAGGTCCCACTTGTCTATCTTATCTCTTATGGCATGGGCATTTGGGGTTTTGATCAGGAATTGGTTGCCAGTTCCAATTTCCATAAGGGCATCTCCTGTATTTTTTAAGGTTCTTATAGTTTGAAGTTTTATATTTAGATGTTTGATCCATAGTGTGCCGAGTCCTAAAAGATCCCATGATCCCCCTTCTGAGAATATATCCAGAGGAACTCAAACCACTCTATGAAAAAGATACCTGCACATGCATGTTTATTGTGCATTATTCACAATAGAGGGACTTAGAGTCTATAATACTCGGTGATCTATCACAGAAACAAAGAACATTTCTCACTTATAAGCGAACCCTGAAAAATTATCATAATATTATAAGAAAGGGATAAATAAACAGTAGTAGAAAATAGCCAGGGGAACGGGGGACACACTTCATCATCAATGAAAGTACCTGACCTCAAACCAGGTGACCAAAGTGAGGCCCACACTTTACCAGTTGTACACCTAACCATGAACTGTACTCCATATCTTTAAAATAAATTTTTTGAAAAAAATATTTAAGCTATTGAAAGATATCAAATGACTTTTGACATAGCATTAATTCACCAACAGAAACTAATCTGTATCTAGTAAAATCCTTAATACTGTCACATGGAAAAAAACAGGAACAAACCAGTTTTTCCTGTGGTTCTGTCCCAATGCTGTATGTGCAAATTATTTTATAGTATTTTTATACTTTCCAGTATATACTTTCTAAGTACTCTAGCTCATCATATATTATTTTTAAAAATGTTTCTACAAAATGCTGCCCCAACAGAAAAGTTTCCCTTTCCTTGTTCATTCTCAGTACCAGAGTGCACTGAATACAAGATTGTTCCTGTTGGCAGTTTCCATTTGGTCCTGGGAAGGGGCAGCCCAGGCAGTCACCCTGGGAGTTCCCCAGAAGGAAAGGGCAGCGGAAACTATAAACTATAAACACTGAAATTGGCAACTCAACGACTGGTAAAATGCCAACTCCCCACTGGAGACATGGATAGGACACACTTCAATTTGCCTCAAATAACCTTTATTTTTTTCCTGTCTGGTTTTCAATATAAAGTATGTGACAGTCCTCTTAATGAGGAGGAGCCCTGTGGCTTCCAAGGCCCTCGGATCATGGCTAAGGACTCATATTTTGCTGGTCTCAAGAATGCCCAAAAGGAGGACTGGGTTTACCAAGTAGAAGTAGTAAGGCTTGCCCTGGAGGGTCATCAACCATTTATTTCAGAGTAACGTTTGGCCCCTTGGAAATCGATGCAGCCTGGGAAGTCTTCATAAATGAGGCATTGATTTAAACCCAGTATCAAACAATTCCTGTTTGGGTGACATGGGAAAAAATATTATAGGTGGGTGGGAAATTATAAGAAAGGATGGAGAGGGGAGTGAAGGTGGTATGAAGGAAGAAGTAAGGAAGTGGTCTTGCAACGTTTTCATGGGCAAAGCATGGACCTGGCTCTCCGCATCCCAATGGCAGTATTCTCTTCCTCAGCAGGCTAGTCTATCCTCGGAAAGACCCAGTCTTGGTGGCTGAGAATGCCGATTCATGCGATTTGTGCTGGCTTTCTCCCTTTTCAGTAGCCACTCCAGCAGTCAGACGTGTCCTACAGAATGGAAAGGTTGCACCATTGATACTCCCCAGAACCTTAAAGAGTGAGATGAGATAGACAGGGACAAGTCTGAGTACAGAGTGCCCCAGCTGTGCTTCCCTGAGCAGTTTTAATCTGTTACTGATCAAGACTTTCCAATAAGTGAGAATAGACTTTAGCAGGTAAACAAGCCCCTGAAAACGACAACACTGCACACATTAGCCAGCTCTACTATATTTCAGATGGTAGGCACTAAGATTACCCAGTGCTATTGGGGACAGATGGCAGTATTCTTGGGTGCCAAGATTCTACAGCAACATAATGATTCTCAAATCACAGGATTCTATAGAGCTAGGAGACTTCTGTTATATAAAGATTATTGGATTGGAAAACAACTAGCTGAACGTCTGCTCTGGACATAACTGCATAACTGAAATAAGACCTTCATAAGCTCTCACTCTGACTGTCAACCAGGGTGGATTTTTGGGTCTCCACAGAGTACCATCCATTCAGAACCATCATCAAATAATTTCAGAACGTCTCACTATTTCCTTTCCCAGTGCAGTCACCCTGCTTTATGGCAGCAGGTTCCTCTGGAAAAGGTGTGGAGGAAGATTTACAGTATATGACCTATGGGTTGCCAGATTTAGCAAGAGGCTATTCTATTCTAGAAAATCATTCCCTGTCTATTTGAAATTCAGATCTAAGTGTCCTATATATCATCTGGCAAGCCAGCGTTGCAAGGCTCTTTCTTGAAGAGACCTGGCCCTACCCTCCCAGCAAGGGACTTCAGGTCTGTGAACTGACTTAAATCTGGTAACTGGGTAAGATTCAGGAGTTTCTTCTACAGGGACTTGAACTAGCTTCCTGCTCCCTAGAACTGCAAGTCAAGCAGCACCTTAGTAAGTATTTCATTTATTTCATTTCTAGGAATTCCATAGTCATTGCTACAAACCCCTGCCAATCAAAGCACTCTGATGACTGCTCTGGCCCTGTTGCTTCTTGGGGTAATTGTGTCCACCCTGTCTCTGCTGTTTAATAAGCGCCACCACCCTGCTTCTCCTGCACCTGGATCCTGTTCTTCCCATTGACATCACAAACCCAGGTTCATTGCAGCAGTGGTTCTCTGAGAGCAGCGCCCAGACCAGCAGCATCAGTATCACCTGAGAACTTGTCAGGAATGCAAATTATTGGCACTGTGCTAAACACTTTCCATGCATAATCCTACTGACTTTCCCATCTTCATAATGAGGCTCACTAGATTAGCAGTCGGTTTTCTCTGGAAACTCAGAGAGAAAAGCAAATTGCTCTAAATCATGTAACCAGTAAATGTTGGATATAGGACTTGAACCCACGCCTGACTGACTCCGAATCCCAGGCTCCTAAACACACACTCTCTCTTCTGTACTATTAAGCCCTGAATCACAGGCAAGAGCAAACAGGAGTTTTTACAGTTGGATTTAAATATCCCCTCACCCACTCAATTTCCAGGAAAGCACAAGGGTGTATGTGTGGGAGTGAATTTTAAGGTTGTTAGACTGAGAATAACATGGGGCTCAGTTAGCCAAATTCAGAATTTAATGTACTTGCACAAGTACCTGGGAGTGATGTCAATGTTCAGCTAGATTGGCTAACTGAAGTCTAGACTTAAAAAGAAACCCACAGTTAACGAAGTTGGAGTGTCCAAACCTCCCTGGAATATTACAAAAGTGCCGCAAAGGCTCAGGGAAGTGGGGCTATTGGAAAGGATCTATTCTGCACAAGCTGCTTAGCTACCCCCTGACTGCACTCCCAGTGGAGCCCAGGGAAACCTTCCCTTTATCAAGGCATTAAGAAATGCTTTGATGAGGTTGTGGGAGGAGGGCAGCATCCTTAAAAGCTCAGTAGGGGCTATTCTCTATGGATCAGCAGGGACAATGAGGGCTGCTATAATCCCATGCCTCTAAAACTTTGTGTATATCAGGGTCACCCGGAGGGCTTGTTTAAAGCACAGTCTGCTGTGCCACTAGCGTGGTAACTTGTGCAATCATGATGCCACCAGATGCTATTACTATGCTCCTTTGCACAGTCCTCCTAAAATATGTGAGCAACCCAATCCCAGAATCCCATTTGGAAGGTCTATTTCCTGAGGCCACTTCTGGACACACAAGTCTATGTCAGTCAGGGTCCCAGGAAGAAATAGATGACACTTAAACTGGAAGAATTTGAGATGGATTCATTCAAGAAGCTATTTACAAATATGTGCGTGGGTATAGAGTAACTACCAGCGTACTCTGGAGGCTGGCAAGAACATGGTTACCACCACCCCCCACCCAGATCTGAAGAGGAAAGGCAGGGGATCTCTTCCCTAAACCTCCCCAAGCCTGGATAAATTCATGGAGATTGTCTTTTTTAATTTTTTTTTTTTTTAATTTTAAAGATGCAGGGTACAATTCAGGGTTAAGTATACAAATGTTGATTATGCAGGTATCCTTATTGATGAGGTGTGCCCCTCCCTCCCCTAGCAGTTTCCCTCAACTGCCAATCCCCCCCCGCCCCCGCAGTTTCCCACTACTGCCAATCCCTTTCTTATAGTATTATGATAATTGTTCAAGGTCTGCTTATGAGTGAGAACATACAGCACTCTGTTCTTTTTTTGGTGATAGATCACTGAGTATGTCAACTCTAAATCAATCCAAGTTGCTGCGAAGTCCGTATGTTTGTTCTTCTTTATGGCCGCATAAAATTCATGGAGATCATCTTGAAAGAACTTAAAACCATTGGTTAAGGGATGCCTCCAGGCTGAGGTACACAGGGAGACCTCAGAGGAAGAAGTACCTCAACTTAACTATTCCCACCCCCAATATCCTGAGGGGCTCCCTAGTGTCCAAACCCAACACGAAGGTAGAAAGTCAGCAATTTCACAGATGTAACCCACCCAGGTTAGCTTCCCAGGGCAGAGAATAGGATGGAAAAAAAAATAGGATATGGGTCTGAAGGGACAAGCTTGTAATCTCCTTTTCTAGTGCAGGCCTCGACAAGTTTTTTTGTCAATGTTATGTAAGACTCAAAACGAACGGAATAGTGCACACTCTTTTCATATTCTCTGGAAGAGATTGCACAAGACTGGAATTATCAGTTCCTTGAATGCTTAGAGAAATTAACTGTTAAAGCCCTCTGAGATCAGAGGATGTTTTGTGAGAATATTTTCAATTACTGATTCAATTTCTTTAATTGTTTTTAGATTACTTTTTATTTTTCATTTCTTCTTGCAATCTGGCAAGTTAGATTTTTGGGAAATTTATCTATTTCCTCTAAATTAAATTTTTTGGCATAAGACTCTTCTATTTTCTTTTTGGTGTCTGCAGTCTCTGTGGTGATTTTTTTTTTTTTTTCCTGCTAGGGGTTATTTGTGCCTTTTTTCTTTTTTTTCAGTCAGTCCAAGAGAATTTTAGCTTCATTATAAGCTTGCCAAAGAACCAACTTTGGGCTTCATCAATCCTTTCTAATATATGTTGTTTTCTAGTCCTCTAATCTTCGCTCTTTATTTCTTTCCCTTTACGTCCACTGGGCTTGTTTTGATAGAGTGGGTAGCAGGGGGAAGAGTATTCCAGAAAGGCACAAAAAGTAAACAAAGTCTTAGAGCCAGGAGTGAGCGAGGAAGGAGCATGTTTAGCGAGTCCAAGTGCCCTCCTGCCTCCACCCCTCCCCCCACGCACCTTTGTCCCCCCACACACTCTTCCCACCCCCACCATCCCCAGGCCCTACTGCAGCACTTCCTTCCCCAGCTCCTATCTTACAGGTGTGTGCCCTTCAAAAGAGGGGGCCAGGAACAGGAGTGAACAGCCCACTTCTTTGCTCTGAGGCCCATCCCCTCCCATCAACAGCTCTAGAAACCCAATGGTCCTTCTTTGAAACAAGGGGCCAAATCAGAGATTTTCATGCCATGCCCCTCTGGGACCCTACCCATCCACCTCCAGGCCATCCCAGAGCAAGAATGAAGCCCAAGTTCTGACTCCAAGAAGACAGGAGAGGGACAATATGTGATGTAGGGAGCTCCTATCATCAGAATCTGACACCATCTGGCTCAAGTATTAAATTTCCACATAAAACTTGCCTCGGAAAAGGACTTCTGCAGCTAAATGAAAGTTTGAAACTACCCTGGAGATTTAATGTAAACAGGCTAGCTTCCTCTTCCAGCTTCCCCACTCACTTTCCATGAAACTTTGGGCAAGTTATTTAATCTCTCTGCATCTCAGTTTACTCATCTAAGAAGTGGATGTGATGATAATAATAATATGTACCTCTTCAGACTAAATACATAGCACATACAAAGCCCTCAGCGCAGTGCTCTTTCTCTGCAGGAATTGTTTTTTATTGTTTTCTTTCTCATGTTGGAGGAATTAAGTGTGGAACAGCTCCTCAGATGGCATCCTATGGTAAGTGCCTGTGTCACATCTGTGCCCTTCCCTTCTCTCTGGCTCCCAGTGGCCTGCGCAGCCAGAAGGAAACAGTGTTGGTGCTGCTGCAGCCCAGAACTGCCCTCTTGCAATTCCCGGAAAATTCTTTGGCGCCCAGCTCCAGTTCAATAGATTCAAGAGCCCCCTTCAATCCAACTTGACCATGCCCTTACCTAGGCAAAGGTCTTCTGAGAGCTCCAACCTCTCTGCTCCCTGTAAGAGGCAGGCAGAACAGCCAGAAGAACAGAGAGACCAATCCAGAAGTTGAAGCTCACCCCTCACCCTCTGACGTGAAGGTCTCCGCCCACTTCTGTGCCTGCTGTTCACAGCAGCCGCCTTCAGCCCACATGGGCTTGCTCAGCCAGGTAAGTCAGCCTCTCTCCCTCCTTCTCTCCCTCCCTTTCCTTCCATTTCTCTCTTCTTCTAGGAAGCCCCAAGCCAGAGTCCACCTACTTCTGAGCCCATCAGAGCAGCAAGGCTCCTCAGAGTTTCTCTTTAACACCTACTTTTAAAGAAGGAAAGCTGAAGTCCAGGGCGGGGTCAGGGTGACCCCACCTACCCACCTCCGGGTCATCACAGAGCAAAACTCCCAATCCAAGGCCCATGCTCTGACTCAACTGATTGTCCCACACTCTGCTGGTCTGGGACAACATCCAGGGCCTGTCCCCTGGCCTCCCCAGTTGAAGGTGACCTCTCCCCACTATGCAGCTGAGACTTTGAAATCTTGAACCACATGTTACAGGTCCCACTCCACCTCAGGGCCAAGGGCAGGAGCACTGGACTTCGTGATGATGGAGAAGATCCACTGCTGCCTCTTTGCTTCTCGTTGCCTTCCCTTACAGACACTTCCTGCTGCGTTCAGGCTGAGAAGAGCCTAGCACATTCTCAAAGGCTTTTTTTCTCTGTGCCTTTATTTCCAGATGCACTCGATCTCCCCACCACCTGCTGGTTCATATTTAATAGTAAGAAGATCCCCTTGCAGCAGCCGAAGAGTTATAAAATCACCAGCAGCCAGTGTGCCCAGAAGGCTGTCATGTGGGTAGAAAAACCTGGCTCACTTCAAGCCTCCCCACCTCCACATTTCCCAATCCAAAGTTCTGCCTGGAAGACAGAGACTGACTTGGGAACTTACACTCAAGAGGGTAAGATCTGACCAGACTCTGATGCAAATTCTCCAGACAGTATAAACAAGGGCTGGAAACTTCCTGTGCTCTGCTCTCTAGATCAACACCAGACCTTTCCCTCGCGATAGCATTAGCAAATGCCAGGATCCCTTCCCCAGGGACAGCAAGAGCAGCAGCTGCCTCCAGAGACCTTGTCTGTCCACACACTCCTTCCTCCTGTCCCAAAATGGCCCTTCACCTGCAGCAAGTGGACCAGGCAAGTTTAGAGCCCAGTGAGTCATCCCCTGGGTAATACCCTCCAAGGGTTCCATCTAATGGGCCAGGTCTCCTTTGTCCACAGCTTCAGAAACAAGCTGGCCAAGGAGATCCGTGCTGACACTAAGGAGAAGTGGGTACAGAATCACATGAACCACCTGCCAGTCTAAAGACTTGAACTCTGCCACCCACACGGAGACCAAGCTGGGATCTGAGAAATGACTCTCCCGTTCTCCTCCAGCCTCCCTTCTGTAATCCTGAATAACTTTCCTGTAATTTTCAAATAGGATGACATTTTGTGACGCGAAATGTACTATGTCTTCAGAAATATTTTCTATTATTTGAATTGTGGCAGATTTGGGGTTTGTTTTGAATATTGAAAACTTTTTTTTAGCAAAGGCTTGAGCAGACTGCTTTCTGCCTGTGAGCCCCGGTTCCTGCCCCTATAGGCTATGGGCGGTGGGTTTCTCTCCTGCTCTCAGGGTTGAGAGTGTGACTGTATGATCCAAGGGTGTGAAGGGACATTGCAATTTGGGGTGACAGCACCTTGAGAATGAGAGGTGTTGCTTAAAACGTCATTAAGGAAGATGAATACAATAGTAGGACTGCTGACTTCTTGCAGAAAATGTATTTTTTAATTTAAAATCTCTCATCAGCAGTGTTTTCTTCAAGGGTAATTCCCATCCAGTAGGGGGCGCTTTGAGGTGTGGGTGGATGGCAGAGCATGTTAGACAAAGGCAAATGTACAGAGGCCCTGGCTCTGTGGCTAGCCTGGGCTCATCCAAGTGTCAGGGAGGCCCTACCTCAACAGTCCAGGGTATTCCAGAACACGGCTCCAGTCCCCAAAGTGGGTTCCCCTGGCTCGCAACTAGGCGGTCTCATATTCGGTTCATTTCTTTCTTTAAAAACCCACTCCTGCCCAAAGGCTCTCCCCAGCCCCCCACTATCCCAACCACTCGCCCTCCTCCACCCCCTCATCTAGTCTCCCTGACCCACGCCTCTCCTCTCCAACGAGCGAGTGATACGGACTTTATGTACACATGAACCCCAGAGGATAACCAGCTGGCCAAGTCCTAGGTAGCCCCGGGCTTGACAGGGAAGATGGGATTTGAGCAGAACCGACTTTGGGTTGTGAAATAGCAGGGTCATAGTGAATTCTTCTAGGGGAGGTGCAAGATAGAAATGGGAGGAAGGATTTGGAGGGAATAACCCCACGGAGTCAGAGTTTGGGTTCCAGAATGCAAAAGTTGGAGATGTTTAGAAAAAAAGTTGAGGCTGGGTTACAGAGGAATTAGACTATCAAGGTGGGAAGTTTGGACTCATTTCTGAAGGCAGGATGGTTTTGCGCCATCAGGAGGGAAGGGGGAGTGCCCTGAAGAATAGCCCATAGCCCATATCTATGGATGGGATGGAGTTGGAAAGGGAGGACTGAGAAGAGCCTACTCCAATAGTCCAGGCAAGAGGAAGTGGGGCTAAAGCAGGGCAGTCATAGGAATGGAGGGGGGGAAGCAAACTGAGAAGACGGAGACAGACGTAGGGCACGTTGAATGCTGAGGAAAGGGGGAGCAGCTCTGGGACCAGGGCATGTGACCTTCTCCCTTAGTCACCAAGCTGCCCTGTAAAGGGTGCCAATCTTGAGACCCAGAATTGACTTCCCTTCCTGGCTATTCTTCTTTGAATCACACACTGAACAAAGCAGAGTTTGTGACTATTCCTTTTAAAGGGGTGGGGCCTCCTCTTTCTCTACATGTCCACTGGGAGTTCTCTGGCCCTCCCCAAGACTGCCTCACTCCTCCAGATAAGCTGGGTTGGCATCTCTATCAGACCTAGGACCCCTCCCCCCAATGCCTGAGCTTGCCCCAAGGAGAGAAGTGTACGGCCAACAACTCTGCTGGCCTGTCCTCTGATCTGATGGGGAGAAGGTTCCTGCTCCATGCTGCATCAGGCAGCATATTTGGCAACTTGAGACCCCAGAATGAGCTCAGTCCCGAGAGACAGGAGCCCTGGGCTCTGATTCCAGATCAGCACCTGACGTTCTGTGTTCCTCTCAAACCCTCAGTCGCCTCATTTTATAGGTTAGCAACATCTATAAACTTGGTTAGCAGCATCTTGCAGGCAGATGGCCTCCCAAGATCCCCTCCAGCTAAGGCAGTTGTGAATTTAGGATAACACCACCCCCCTGAGCCCACCAGGAAGGGCAGGGATGGAGAGGCACAATGTGGCCCCAGCCATAGGCTCTGGCTTGCTGCTTCACCATGCCTCCCTCAGAGGCCAAACCTGGAGGCAAAGACTCTGCACCACCACTGCCACGACAATTCCCCCCAATCCCCATCCACAAGTCAAAGCTTCCCCCGCAAGGACACAGACACTCGCTGAGGGGCAGTGAGTTATTTATTGGCTCCTATTGACAAGCAGGCAGTTCCCCTGGCACCGGGTTCTATGTGCCTCCCCACCCCAACCCTCCAGTCCCTGGCCCCCACTTCAGTGCCCATCAAATTTTCAGTCAGAGAGGCACAGAGAAGCAGAAGTTGAAGATTCTAGAATTTAAATATATAAAGTGTGGCAGCATAGCTTATCGAGACTGAGCAGATCCTCCATGACCTAGCAAAGGGCGGCAGGAGGAATAATGTCGGGCTGGTGGTTGCAGGGGCGGTCTCTAAAACCCAGGCTGGAAAGGAATCTGCTCATATTTTCTTTGGCGGGCAGGGTTTCACTTTTCTCTGATATTCATGAACCCATCCAACTGTCTTCAAGGCACAAGTCTCTCTGCCTCCCTTCAGCTTGAATCTGTGAATAGAGAACCAAAGAGAGGTCTGAGCCACCCCAGTCACCCACGAGTGGGCACCGCACAAGGCCCATCTCCACTTCCTAGCTGCTAGATGCCCCCAGGCTTCTCTTTCTGGGCCTCGTGTTCCTCTTCTGCAAATGAAGTCACTGCCTGGGGTCTGTGGCTTGCATGCTGGAAGGGACATCAAAAGCTCTCAAAAGAGCTTATTAATTCAGCTTTCTGGACCTCTCTCCTGGAGATTCCAGCTCAGTGCATCAGGGTGGGGCTGAAGACCCTGCAAACAGTCTGATGATGAGCTGGGATGATAAAACTCCCAATTCAAAATGTCTCTCTGCCCCCAACTCTAATGTTTCTGTATCCACCTGGGATCTCACTTATTGCTTGTGTGTGTGTGTGTCTGTGTGTGTGTGTGTGTGTGTTTATTCTTTGTTTCTTTATCATCTGCCCACTTTCTAAATTTGGCTATCATCCAGTCTATAGACCAACAATGCTTCTTACTATCTGGATGACCTTAGACCGATAGCTCTACCTTCCTGAACCTCAGTTTTAATGAAAACAAAAATGTGTGCCCAAAGAGGTTCAACAGAGATCATATACATGACAGCACCTTAAAATACTGAGTGGTGTGTATAAATTACCCCGGTTACAAGTATAATGACCCTGTGATGCCAATACCATGTTTATCTCACCTCACAGATAAACAATACAGAGGGATACACAGACAATGAGGTGCAGAGGAGCTACCTGTCCAAGGTCACCTAAGACTATAGGCTGGCAAAGCCAGAAGCAGGAAGGAAATCTGACTCCCTCACTTTCCCCACTGAACAATAACGCCTGGGGCTTTCATTACGCAAGTTCTTTCTCTGAGCCTATGATACGGGACATAACACTAAGTACCTTGGAGTTCCAAGAAACACGTCACTGCCAGAGCCCAGGTGAGTACTTCCCTGCACCTGCTAGGAAGCTTGGCGCTCCCCCTAGCGTTCGTGCGCGGCTTGCGCCCAGAGGTGGGAGGTCTCGCGCTGGGCCCGGAAACTTTACTCTGGTGGAACACTGCCATCTAGCGTCTGCTATTCTAATTCCAGGCCGCGGGGCTCTGCTCTCTAAGGAAGGGATGGATGGAGCAGGTGATTACTCACATGAAGGCTTCATAGGGGCAGGTGGAGCTGGTGCTTCTGAAACATTGGATTATCCTTGGGGGAATCTTTTTCTCCACAAATGAGAAGCAACAGTTGGAGGCAGACACATGCACTATAAGAAAAATACAAAAGGTCATTTCTCAATCTCTCACCCATAGCATAATGCAAAAAAAAGAAAGAAAGAAAAAATTAAAACTCCTCCCAGGACAGACCCCCAACTTTGAGACCACATGCAGAAGTCCCTGGCACAGATCTGCCTCATCAGTCACCTAGTTCTGGGGATAGATGAAGGAGGAGTCAGGGGTCCCCACACACCAGCTGGGTGAACTTGATGAAGATGACCCCTCACCTTGGCCCCAGACTTCCCATCTGTAAATGAAGACTTTTTGCACTCTAATTTCTAAAGACTCGTCGAGTTCTGATATTTCCCCACAAGAGTATGGTTCTGCCTCAATATTTGAGCCCAAGGGCTCTGGGCCCTACCTTCTGGGGTCAGTCGGAGGCACATAGAAGATGGTGGTCCATGGTCCACAGACCTGGGCCAGATTAGGAACTCTTCAAGGAGTCCAAACTGATGAAATGTCATGGGAAGAGCTTCCAGGAGCTCGCCAGCTTCCCTGCTCAATCTCTTGAACCCCCTCCTCCAGGTGCTCAGCTCTTTCCTGGTGCCCAACTCCCAGTCTGCCAGATTGTACATTCTCCTTCCACTGGACACCTCCAAGAGACCTGCAGTCCAATACTGGCCCCTTCCTTCTAGCTTTACTGTGCACAAACCCCTTTGGGGTCTGTTACTACATCAGTATTCTCCCGACAGTCTTAGAGGATAGGTGCCATCAAATCCATTCCACTGATGGAGAAACCAGCATTTGAGAGGTAAAGTGACCTACCGGAGGGTAGCCCTGGCTATTTTTAGACAACTAGAGCCCCAGTCCTGGCTTCAGACTGCTTATTATTTGTCACACTGTGGAGGCAGTCCCTCTTCTGGACCTCAGGTCTCCCAGTGTGACCTAGGCAGCCTCATGAGTTCCCTCCATCGGTCAGCAGGATCTGGATGAGGCAAAGCTTCCTTTTGCTGAAGCGGGTGGCTCTTCTCGCTGATTAGTTCCCCAGCTGGTCCTCGCCTCCCAGCCCATCTAAGTCCTCCCTTCCTCCTCTTCAAGTAGGAGAAGGAAGACAGTCAGTGAGGTCAAGCTGAAGCCTGCCCTAAACCCAGAGCACCTGTCTGCATTTCTGCCCTCCCCAAGAAAAAGCAAAGTGATGCCTGCCACACTTACTGCTCCTGCTGCTCACAGCTTGTGGCCACATCCCGGCCAGCATCAGGCACACCAGGGCCACGGTGACAAGCTTCATCTCAGGTGGTCTGGCTCAGGTCTTCCTGGAGCAGCCTCAGTGAGTCTGGTGATGCTAAGAGCGCACCCCTCTGCCATCCTGCAGTGCCGAGGGCTTTTAATAATCGAGGAGGGGGGAAAGGGTGGGAGTCACAGGGAGAGGGGATAGTTACTCACACCCAGTGACCTTGTGGAAAACTCCTTCCCTCACCTCTCCTGGGTGGTATTTGTGGTAGTGGTGAAGTGCTAGTTGGCGTTGGGAACTTCCCCAAGTGCAGGAGGAGATACGGATCTTGAAAAAAGTGCGTGGAGACTGTCCTGACTGTGAGTGGGAAGTAGAGAAAGGTGAGGGAGAGGAAGTGGCCTGCGTGGGCTTGATTAACTCCACCCTGTTCCCTCCTGATATGTAGCTACTGCCTCTGGGACATGACAGAGCAGAAGAGTCTAGACCTGCATGAGACACACCTGTGTTTGAAACTAGTGATTGCACAAACTTACCCAAGCACATATCCACACACATGGAAACAGCCACACCAGTCTCAAGGGTATGCGTGTCAAGTACCTGGCCCAGATAATTGCTGTTCCTATTTTTTCAGTCCTCGAGTCTTTTCAGTAGTTTATTCTAGGTCCTCAGCTAGCCCTAGGGAAGGCAGTCATCAATGGGATGCACAGCCCTTCACTCACAGGCAAACAAGTAAAAGCCTTCCGGTGTAAGGATGCCAGTAGATGCCATATCGAGGGCAAAGAAAGGGTCTGGGTACTACCCACCAGCTTCCGGGATCCCTGCCAGGGGAATGTTCTTTTTTGGTGATTTGTTTGTTTTTATGAATTGGAGTCTCACTTGTTGCCCAGGCTGGAGTGCAGTGGTACCCTCACAGCCATTGCAGTCTCGACCTGCTGGGTTTAGGCGATCCTTCCACCTTAGCCTTCCCAGTAGCTGGAACTACAGACATGCACCACCAAGCCTGGCTAATTTTTTTTTATTTATTGTAGAGACAAGGTCTCACCAAGTTTCCCAGGCTGGTCTTGAACTTGTGGGCTCAGACAGTCCTCTGACCTTGGCCTCCCAAAGTGCTGGGATTATAGGTGTGAGCCACCACACCCGGCCCAGAATGTTCTTTAAGTCAAGTATTTTATAGGCTGCAGTGAAGAGAAGCGTGCTAAGTAGACGCAGGGGCTTGTGTAAGGACAAGGCATAAAGGAGCATGCTTCATTCCGAGTGGTTGGGTAAAGTTGCAGCGTGAGTGCAGGGAGAGTGACAGGGGTAAGGCAGTGGCTACAGAGATGTGGCTGAACAGCTACACAGAAGCCAGCTCACGAAGACGTTGTGCACAGTGCTTAGAGTAAGTAGCACACAGTAGATGCTCAAGGAAAAGTGGCTGTGCCAGATGTATGTACTTAAAACATGAAGCCCAGCCAGGCGCAGTGGCTCAAGCCTGTAATCCCAGCACTTTGGGAGGCCGAGGCAAGATTGCCTGAGCTCAGGGGTTCAAGACCAGCCTGGGCAACTTGGTGAGACCTCATCTCTACAATAATTCAAGAAAAATTAGCTGGGTGTGATGGCGCATGCCTGTAGTTCCAGCTACTTGGAGGGCTGAGGTAGAAGGATTGCCTGAACCCAGCAGGTCGAGGCTGCGGTGGCCATGAACATGCCACTGTGCTCCAGCCTGGGCGACAGAGTGAAACTCCGACTCAAAAAACAAACAAACAAACAAACAAAAAATGAGGCCCATGTGCATTATAGAGCCATAGAGGGCAGGCTAGTCTGATCTACTTTGATCAGGTACTCTCTAGCTCAAAAATCAGCAGTGGCTCCCTAGTGTCAATTGGATGGAGAACAAGCTACTCACCCGGACATTTATGGCTGTTCCTGTCATGACTCCGTGGATTCTGGCACATTTGGGTATTTGTAATTCTTCTGCCACCTGCTTTTCAATCTCTAGGATTTTGCCTCTTCTGTGACCTCTGTCTACAGAGCCCTCCTCCCTATCTCCCTCTGTGAACGCCCCATCCACTTCAAATGCCATTGTCTTCATAAAGACCCTTCTGCCATGCCCCGCTGATGGAATCTCAGTCTCCTTTGAAGCCCCCCACTGCCTGGATCACCATAGGAAGGTATTATATCCCTCCAACACCCCTTGCTCAGTCCACCTTCCGGACTCTCACCTACACGGGAATCTGTCCTGTGAGGGTTGAAAAGGCCCTTCAAGTCCATCTGCTAGAGTGGTTCTTAACGTCTTCTGGGACAGCTTTTGCAAAACGTGAATGGCTTGGTCCCATTTCAGAATCAGAATCAAAACACATGTAACTACGTGTTAGGAAGAGGAAACAAACCCAACTCCATGTAATTCCCTCGGGCACCAGAAGATAAGATTCACACATCCAGTATCATCTCTTCATACTTTGGTAGGAAAATGAGAGGAAAGTAGCTTGCCCAAGGTCCTGGGGACCTCCGCTGCAGACGTGGGATGATGAGACTTGAGCCCTGGTCCATCCAACTCCACGTGCAGCTGCCTCTGAGAACACACTTTCAGCACGGTGCACAGCTAACTGCCTCTGTTCTGCTCAACCAAGTACCACTCATCCCCCCCAACTGCTTCCGGTCACTCAAACAGTAGTTGAAATAGTTGAAACCACAAACCACTATTGTCTCTCTCCTATTCTCTCTGTCCTTGGAGATCCTTTTGCATTCCTCCACCATGGGGTCTCAGGAGAGAAGGGGGGAGATGCAAGTATGCAGCCAATCTGCCAAACGTCACTATGGGTCCTTTAGACATGGGAAATGGAGAGGGGACCATGTGGTCACCCAGGAAATTCTGCGCTCTTCCCCTCCTCCGGGGGCTGCTGCCCAGCCCACTCAAGAAGGGAATGGGGCTGCCCCTCTCGCCCTCACCGCGGCCACAACCAGCCCAGCACAAGAAAGAAGGAAACAGCAAGACTTAGTCACGCTCTTCCTTTCCAGGCTCCCTCGGTGCCTGGAGGGAGGCTCTTGTCACACAGGAACTTTTTTTTTTTATAATAATCAATATTTTTTATTATGATATTGTGGGGTACAGTTAAGGGTTAGGTGTACAAATATACTTCGTTCAGGCACCCTTGTTGATAAGAGGTGTCTCCCCATCCCCAGACAGATATTGACTACCGTTAATCCCATCTCCCTTCCCCTCCCCCACCCATAGTTTCCCACCACTGTCAGTCATTTTCTTATAGTAGTACGTTGGATGTTCAACGTTCATTATATGAGTGAGAACATGTGATACTCCGATCTTTGTTTCTGTGAGCGGTCACTCAGTATTGTAGATTCTAGTTCCATCCAGGTTGCTACGAAATTCATGATTTTGTTCTTTTTTATGGCTGCATAGTATTCCATCGTGTATATGTACCACATTTTTTTAAATCCAGTCCTCTTTTGATGGACAGCATGGTTGCTTCCAGGTTCTTGCTGTTGTGAACAATGCTGCAATAAACATACGTGTGCAGGTATCTTTTTTATAGAGTGATTTGAGTTCTTCAGGGTATATCCCCAGTA
>CAUYQG010199703.1:0-10043 GCA_963574415.1 Tarsius wallacei | reverse complement strand
GCTCTTCTGGATATGCACTGAATTTTATAATGTCTGTTTGTATTTTTCTTATCTAATTAACTGATTTATATGTATACCAAAGTAACTCTTGATTAATTCATCTTATTGAGTCTTTGATTTTTCTTTCAGTCTACAATAATGCTGCCCATCAAAAGAGGATTGGATAAAAAAATGTGGTACATATACACGATGGAATATCACGCAGCCATAAAGAAGGACAAAATTATGAACTTCGCAGCAACTTGTATTGACTTAGAGTCTGTAATACTGAATGATCTATCACAGGAACCAAGAACTGAGTACCGCAAGTTCTCACTCATAAGCGGATCCTGAACAATTATCATAATACTATAAGAAATAGATTGGCAGTAGTGGGAAACTGCCAGGGCAGTGGGAGGCACACTTCATCAATAAGGGTACCTGATCTCAAACCAGGGGAAGTGGGGACCTAAGTAAGGCACAAACTTTACCTGTACAATGACCTTTTGTATACATAACCCTGAATTATACCCCACATCTTTAAAATTTAAAAAAAATAAAACAAAACTCAGTAATAAGAGTAACAACCTAGCTCATGTCTATGATCCCAGCACTTTGGGGGGCCAAGGTAGGAGGATTGCTTGAGCCCAGGAATTTGAGACCAACCTAAGCAACAAAGCAGCACCTTGTCTCTACAAAAAAAAAAAATCAAAACATTAACCAGGCATGGTAGTGCACACCTCCAGTCTCAGCTACTCAGGAAGCTGAGGTTTAAGGATCACAAGGCTGTGATAAGTTGTAATCATGCCACTGCGTTCCAACCTGGGTGACAGAGTGAAGTCTCATAAAAAGGTAGGGAGGGAGGGAGGAAGGGAAAGAAAAGAGCAAAAACCTAACTTAAAGATGGGCAAATGATTTTAACAGACACCCAAAAAAGATATACAGATGGGAAATAGCTCAACATCATTAGTCATTAAGTAAATACAAACTAAAACTACGGGGAAATCCAACTACATACCCAGTAGTACGCCTAAAAACTAGAACAAGACAGAAGAAGTACTCACCATACCAGTTGGTAGTGAGGACAAAGAAGAACTGAAATTCTCATCCTTTGTTGCTGGGGGTACAAAATGCTACAGCTACTTGGGAAAACACCTGGACCCAGCAGATGACCTAGCAATTCCAATTCCACGTATTTGCGCAAGAGAAACAAAAATATGTATCCACAACAAGACTTAAACACCATTGCTTAGAACTACTCTTTTTCATAATTGTTAAGAACTGGAAAAAAAAACCCCATATTTCCATCAGCTGGTGAATGAATAAATAGATTGTGGTAGGAATATACAGTGAGATTCTATTAAGCAATGAGTAGGAATGACTTATTGATATATATAACACAAAGGCTTGATCTCAAAAGCATTAGGCTGAATGAAAGGAGCCAGAAATAAAAAGCATATAATGTATGAGTTCATTTACATGACAACCTGGAAAAGACAGAGCCATTGGGTCAGAATCACAGATCAGTGATTGCCAGGGATTGAGAGTAAGAGTAGAAGTTTGACTGCAAAAGGGAAAACGAAAACATTTTGTGGAGATGGAGTTTATATCTTATTTGCAATAGTAGTTATATAACAGTAGACATATGTCAAAAGTCATGAAACTGAACACGTTTACAGGTTGAATTTTATTGTATGTACAGTTTTACCTCAATAAACCTGACTTTTAAAAGAAGAAAGATAACTTGATTGGACTATATCTCCTCTTGGAAATATTTCCATTATTTTCAGCTTTTTTCCCACCAAACCTCTATCCTGAGCTTAGCACACTAGATGTTCCTGTCTGTTCTCTCACTGGATTGGACCCCTTTGGGGTTATTTTTCCTTCACCAAAGCTATGTCCTCAAGTTCAAACTCATATCTACTATACAAATAAAATCAATAATTGTCAGGAAAGGGGGAAAAATAAGTAATGAAAGGAGGAGAAAAGACATTATTTTCATTATTATTTTCCTTACCAACCACACTTTGAGAGAGAAAAAAAAAGTTTCTTCTGTCATCCTGAAGATACCAAAGCTAATATTAATTATAAAAATGTCTTGGATTTATGTTTTAAAATGAACACAGGATTTTGATTTTCTTAGGGTATACTGAGGACAACAGATCAGGAGATGACTGTCATGGAAAAGATGGTTCGTTACTCACAGTTCCCAAGAAGACAGGACATGCAACACCACATAAAGCCACAGTCAGGAGGCCAAGGAGCCAGCAAATAGTGTGGGCAAAGCCTTTATTGTGTTTTGGGGGGGAAAGTGGGCAGGGCTGGGCATGGTGGCTCATGCCTATAATCCCAGCACTTTGTGAGGCAGAGGTGAGAGGACTGCCTGAGTCCAGGGGTTCGAGACCAGCCTGGGCAACTTGGCAAGACTTCATATCTACAATAAGTAAGAAAAATTAGCCAGGCATGATGGTGCATGCCTGTAGTTCTAACTACTTGGAAGACTGAGGCAGAAGGATCGCCTGAGCCCAGCAGGTTGAGGCAGCAGTGACCCATGAGCATGAGCGACAGAGTGAGACTCAGATTCAAAAAAAAAACAGTGGGTAAGGCAGGGTGAGTAGCTGAGCGGGTTTGGATTGGGCAGTTTGAATAATTTTGGCAAGCTCCGGGCTCTAGTTGCCCAGTACCTGGATCTGAGGTGGTTCAGTGTAGACAGAGAGATAGTGTCCCCAATTTGCAAGAGTCTGATAAAAGAAAACAGGGAAAGGTAGGACTCAGTATTAGTTGCTTTGCACACCAAAGGAGTGCTTCTAAGCAAGTATTTGCCATCTCTAGGAAGTAGCTACCCCTGAGGCCAGGGGGTAGTTCTCCCCCAGTCAGTGAGGCCCCACATGCCAGAGCACTAAGAATACAGGAAATAAGAAAATATAGTTGATATAATTTATAGAGTAACTTTCCTTTATACATTATAAGCTTATTCAATAACCTTAGAATAAAACTGGGTGGGCCCCTCTGGTTATCTAGGTGTTAGTGATAATTTTAGGCTTTAAAATAAGTCTAACATCTTGCTAAATGTCAAGTGAAAAATAGCTTAGATAATGTGCTAAGACATATTTCTCTATATTTTGCAATAAGCACTGTATAAACATTGAGAGAGATATTTAATTTGTGTATGGAAAGATGGATTACACAGTCAACTTCTTTAACTTTTATTTCCTACTGTGAATCAACAGAAGCTACGCTTTAGTGCCTCCCACGATAAGTAATAGAAAATGCCACAGACACAAACTGCTGAGTTATCTTCACCCTTGTTCTTTTATTTAATATTATGTCCATGTTATTTCATTTAATAAAAGATACAAAGGCTGAAGAAACACAATAGTGTGTCTGTGCATGAAAAGATATAGAAGAAATCAATTACAATATGATAGAAAGCATTATATTTTCTTACATACATTTTGTTTAAAGTATTAGGAAATGGTCACACTATGTTAGACTCCAAAATATGTTTACCTTAAAATAAATCCCACTATCACAAGAGAAGAAAACACGTGTCACTGCTCTAAGATCATTAACAGGTTTTCACTTCTGAATTGTCTTCTTCTTGTCTGCTTTTAGCCTTATTCAGGGTTTAAGTTGGGAATGTCAATAATCAAATGTAAGACCACCAAATGCTTTTATCATAGAGTTCCCAACTGCTGTGTACATGCACAAAATAAATTATTTTTTTAGGAAATTGTGGTTGCATATCAAATGGCCTTTCTCAATTGCCCTTCAATTTCCAAAAATCTAAAGAGAGACACTGGCTAACTTTAAAAGACTTTTTAAACTTAGCCTGGCTGGGTTTGGTGGCTCATCCTATAATCCTAGCTCCTTGGGAGGCCAAGGCGAGTGGATTGCCTGAGCCTGCGGGTTCCAGACCAGCCCAGGTAACTTGATGAGACCTCGTCTCTTCAATAATAAAAAAAAAAAAAAATTAGCCGGGCGAGGTAGTGAATGCCTATAGTTCCAGCTACTTGGAAGGCTGAGCGGAAGGATTGCAGAAGCCCAGCAGGTTGACACTGGGGTTGCCGTGAGTGTGCCACTGCACTCTACCCTGGGCGACAGAGTAAGACTCCAACTCAAAAAATAAATAAATAACCTATAATAAAATATACTAATTTTAAACAAATAATATTTGCTATCATATTATGTGCTTAATCAGCATTTGACATACAATATCTTATTTATTTCTCCAAACACTGTATAAGGGATCCTTTCATGCCATCCCCATTTGCAGATGTAGAAACTGAAGAACAAAGAGATTAAGAAACTCAATTTGTGAGAGGCAAACCTGGGATTTAAATGACGGGCTCTCTGACTCCTAAGCCTACACATTTGTTCTATTTTGTTGCATCTCAGGCATAAGTGGCTTGGTAGGAGCATTTTCCTCTAGAAAACCATGTTATAGACAATACTCAGTAGTCCTGTGAATATAAAAAAGCACATTGCACCTGTATAAAAGTACCAATATTATTTACAGAATCTGGCCATAATGTATACAGTTGTCTCTGTAAGACAATACATGCCTACATTTTTCTACTTGGCTTAGCAGGAATAGATCTTCTATTTATGTATTTGGGCAATGGCGTCTCTTTCCTTTTCCCCGTGCCTGATTAAACCTGAATACAGCTGATTATATGAGGCTTTGTGACATGATAAGAGAGTGAAATAAGATTCATTTTCACCATTGAGGAGACAGAGGTGGATAATTCTAGAAAGGCAAAAATAACTAAAATGGGTATAGCAGAAGATGAGAACCTGTTCCATGTCTGTTTTTGAGAGAATATGTTCCCACAATATATTATGCACCTATAGTTTCAAAGCTCTTCCTATATAAGAATATTTCCTCTAATACTCATAACAACCTTACAAAGGTAGATATTACTGTTCTTCTTTTATAGTTTAGGTTTAGTTGAAACTAATGGTTCACACAGCCAAGGAAGTAGCAGAACCAGACCCTAAAATTCTGGTGCATTCCAAGGCTCCAATGTTTTGTGATCATTGGTGAGTGAGAGATCTTGAAGAAGGGGCAGTAAACTGAAGGTCAAAGATGTTTCATAACCATGTTTGACTAATTTAAGTTCCTGCACTCACCAATTAGTTACAGTTCTTCTATGCACTATCTCTTATATTCAAATTCTTTCAACACAAATATATTAATTTTGTGGCATTTGAAAATAAATTTAAGAGGTTTAGTGGAAAATGATGATGATGATATCAAGATATTATATAGTACTTCACTAAATGCTGTACACATATCATCCTATTTCATCCTAATAACGACCCAGTCTGTTAGATATGGTTATTTCCATTTTGCAGATAAACAAATTGATAATTTTTTTTTTAGCCCAACAAAATTTTCTAATGGCAGAGCTGAGATTTGATTCCAAGCCTGCATTACCCAAATTGTGATCTCCTAACTACTAAGCTGTATTGTTTCTACTCGAGGACTAAGTTATAAACATTTCTAGTGAAAACAACTCTCAAGCAACAGCTAAAAGTATCAGAACATGTTCTAAGACCTAGCAAAGAAAGCTGATTAACTTGATCTTCATCAGCAGACTCTTACTCTTCCTTTAAAAAAGAATCAGCCAAAATTTCCATTCAACCCAATTTCAAACACACTATATTGAGAAAACCTTCACCATAGGAGGTTAGATTAATTGTCCAGAGAATTTGAGACTAAATAGTCTGTCCTTTGATTTCACTCTTGAATCAATGGCCCTCATGTTCTTCTGACACTGTGAAGACGACGGCTTCTCATCTCTAGACAGCAGAAGAGTGGGTTTGCAAGAAAGAGAAGCTTGCTGATGTATTAAAAGGAACTGTAACCTCTGCAGAGGATTGATGGTGGCTTCAAGAGAATGTGCTCTCCCTTCCACTCACAAGTGTAATTTAAAGAGGATTTTTCAAGGCATGGATAGACACCATTACTCACATCAATTCCCACTGCCTTCTCCCTCTATAACTCTTTACCAATTCTGGTCCACAGCCACTCTGCCCTATTCAATCAACAGCATGCATTTGAGGAGTATTCTCCAGCATCCCCAAATGAATTTCTTATAATGCAAATTGAATGAAGTGGTGAAAATGATAAATATGTCTGCAGTGTAACAGATTTGTTTCAAGCTGTATGCTCTGCCTAAGGGTAAAAGGAACTTCCCAAACAAACTATGCCAGCTCCAGACTGATCAGAAATGATCTATTTTGACCAGGAACTTATCTTCAATTTTTTTTCTATGAAAGGTATTATATGCTATATTTTACAATATTGAGGTCAATCCTCTGCTTTGAGAGCAAAGATATAAATAAGTTCAAGGACATAAATTTATTTAGGACAAATATTTCACAAGCCAGAATGCATTTGTGATTCATGATGTTTTTCCTAACCCCTTTCTTACATGACAAATGTGAGAGCCAGACTAGTATACCCCCAAACATGTTTATGCCCCAAGCCCTAGAGCCTGGGAATATGTTATATTACATCTCATGAGTATTAAGGTTGCAGGTGAAATTAAGATTTCCAGTCAGGTGACCTGGAGATAGAGAGATTATCCTGGATTATCTGAGTGGGCTCAATGTAATCACAATGGTCCTTATAAGTGAAACACAGAAGCAGAAGACAGAGGGATGTGATTCAAGAAAGATAGGAGCCATGAGCCAAGGAAAGTGGGCCACCTCTAGAAACTGGAAAAAGCAAGAAAATGTGTTCCCCCACAGAGGGGGAGAAGGCAATGTAGCCCTGTCAAACTTGATGCTGCTGATCAAGTGAGATTCTTCAGATTTCTAACTTTCAGAAGCATAATGTAATAAATTGGCACTTTTTAAGCCACTAAATTTGTGTTACTCTGTTACAGCAGCCAAAGAAAACTTAATATACATAATGGTACCTGGAAGTGTGATAATGCTGCCAAAAAAAAAAACTCAGTGGGATTCCAAGATGGCGACAGAGGCAATCGGAGTGCATGAGTCTCCACATAAATGAATGAGTGCAGAGAAAAGTATTCACCATAGGGTGTCGGCAAAAGTTGTGTGAATGTCTGATTGAGTGGAGATGTGGAAAGGAGAGGACCGAGATCTCCTGCTTAGGCAGCTGCCATGTACAGCTGCTCACATCCCAGTGCTCTCTATGGCCCAGAGGCAGGCACCATCGCTATAGCATCATCCAAAAAGGAAAAAATAAAAATAAAAGGAAGAAAAAAGTGAGGATCAGCTGTGACTGGTGCCACCTTAATCCCAGATCAGTCACCAGCAATAGGAACTGAGAGAAAATATACCAGGGAAACCCATCTGGAGTCCCAGCAGAGGAGACCCAGACACTCCAACCCCAACTGAAGTATTTGCGGTCTGCTGGGGCCCTGCAGCCAAAGAACACAGCCCTGTATCACAATGGATGAGTGGCAGTAAGTTTTAAAGTGACCCAGCACCCTTTTTTCCAGAGATTCACAAGATGTGTGAATCAGGTGGGCAATATTCTGAGCAACACATAGGGAGAGAACTGCACATAAGTGGATCACTTGGGGCCAGTTCACAGCCTTCCCCCAAATGCACAGGATGAACAGGGGATTAGATTTGAAGCATTTGCATTCTGCACCGCAACCTAAGAACCCAGTTCCAGCTCACAGCGGATAAAAGGCAGTGAGTTTTAAAGTGACCCTACACCCTTTCCCCTGTGATTTGCGATTTGCGGGACATGTAACTCAAGCAGGCTACATTATGATCAGCACATACAGAGAGGGCTAAACATAGGCAGATCAGCTGGGGGCACATTCCAGCCTTCCCACAGACACGGGGTGAACAGCGGGGCAGATTTAGAAGTCAGAAACTCCTCCCTTCTGAAACTCCTCCCCTCTGCTGCAAGCTAAGAGAAGCAATGTTTGGGTCAAGGCTACAAGAAACCTGAAGTCTTGAAACTGCCAAAAGAGGGTGCTCAAGGATTACACAAGGTTTTTTTGTTGATTTTGGAGGAGGGGTGTTTGTTGGGTTTTTTTCCTTTTCGTGTTTTTTTTTTTTTTTTTGTATCTGTGTGACTCTATCTACTTTTTAAATATATATATAATATTTATATATATATATAAAACTTGTTGGGAGTGGGCATTTTGTTCTTTTACTCCTCCTTCTTTCTTTCCAATAAGGCTATATATGAGAGTGAAAATTTTCTCATATTATAGGTTTTAGTCTCTTTGGGTTTTTTGTTTGTTTTTTGTTTGTTTGGCTGGGTTTTTTTTTCTTTCTTTTTTATTTTTTTCATTTTGTTTTTATTTTGTTCCTGTTTTGGTTTGTTTTTTCTCCCTCTTCTGTCTCTCTTTGCTTTTCTCCCTGTTTATTGGTTTGTATCTTTTTCCCTCTCTCCTTAGTTCTCTCCATTGTCATCCCTCCACATTCTCTCTTTATTAACTTATTTCCCTTCCTTCATGTTATTTTGTGCCTAGGGGAGATACATATGCTCCCATTGTATGGACATACCGTAAGGTGATGGGAAGTAGACCACTGGGGGCCCACATACCAATCAGCAAACATTATGATTGTCAGACAGCTTTTGAGTCTTAGTAGACCCTAGCATGCCTCATTCAAGCCTCAAATCTGCAAGGGAGAAACATATCCCCTGCTCCAACCTGGCTCCAAAAATCAAACTAGTCCAGAGGCTTTATCCAAGGGAGAATACAGCATTGAGCAAAAAGAAGTGAAAACTACTCCCTTTCTCACTAAGCAATGGAAGTAAAGAAAAAAGAAAAACTCACCACAAATGAAGAAAAATAAAAGAACCACAGGCACCACACAAAGTCCAAAGAGGATAGTCCACAAGTATCCAGACTTTGGAACTCATACATGAAGAGCACCCAGATTGACTGGTCTCAGACCACAAATGCAGAGATCAAGGAATGGTTGGAAAAGATGAACAAGAACCAAGAAAAGCAAGATAAAAACATGAAAGAACTAATGACTGAGATGTACACTATAAAGAATACAGTAAATAAAATAAATAATAAGCTGACAAACATGGAAAGCAGAATTAACCAGGCAGAAGAACTTGAAGATCAAAATCTGGAACTAATCCAATCTGTTAAAAACATAGAAAGGAAGCTTAAAAAGACAGCAAAGTCTTCAGGAGATATGCGACTATATTAAGAGAATGAACTTAAGACTGATAGGTATCACTGAAGCAGATAAGGAGAATGAGAGCAGCCTGGAACAAACATTCCAAGAGGTCATCTAAGAAAACGTCCCACATCTCAACAGAGAAGTGAGAATCCTAACACAAGAGATACAGAGAACCTCTGCAAGCATCAAATAAGAAGACAAACTCCTAGACACATAGTAATTCACTTATACAAAATAGGTATTAAAGAAAAAAATCCTAAAAGCAGCAAGACAGAAAGGTGAGACTACCTACTGGGGAAGACCAATCAGAAGAGGAGCAAACTTATCTATAGAAACACTGCAGGCTAGAAGAGACTGGAGCCCAATCTTCAAAATACTCAAAGATAAACAATTCCAACCAAGCATTTCCTACCCAGCTAAGCTAAATTTCATCAGTGAGGGAGAATTAAAATCCTTCCCAGACGTTCAACCCCTAAGAGTGTATGCTGCCTCCAGACAACCTCTACAAGAGACACTTAAGAAGCTATTAAGCACAGAAGAAAGAAAAACAACAATAACCACATACTTCCCAAGAATGCAAGAAAACAAAGAATCAATAAAGCATGTATCACAACTGCAAGATTGAAAACACACACATAAATCAACCAAAAAACAAAAGAAAACCGACAAACAAATAAGTAAACAAACAACAACAAGTCTATAAGAGCTGGTTCTCTTGTGTTTGATGCATATATGTTTAGGATGGATATTTCTTGTTGATGAAGTGAACATTTTATCATTACGTAGTGTCCTTCTGTATCTTTTTAAATTTTTGATAGCTTAAAGGTTATTTTGTCTGATATGAAGATTGTGACTCCTGTTTTCCTTTGTGTTTTTGTGTTTTCTCTTCACCTGAAAATTTATTTTACATCCTCTAACTCTGA
>CAUYQG010199702.1:0-15737 GCA_963574415.1 Tarsius wallacei | reverse complement strand
AGCTACTTGGAAGGCTGAGGTGGAAGGATCGCCGGAGCCCAGCAAGTCGAGGCTGCGGTGGCCGGAAGCAGCCACTGCACTCCAGCCTGGGGCGACGGATTTTCACACCAACTCAAAAAAAAAAAAAAAAAAGAAAGAAATTGTCATTGTAAGGAGTTCTAATTGCATGAAGTTAGCCCTCCATGATTAGCATATCATTTAAAGGGTGGAGCAAGAACTCAAAGTTGGGAACCCTGAGCGTAGCATTCTCTCCTGGTGATTGCAGTGACTTAAAGCATTATCTGGGCAAGCCACCCATCCTTTCTTTTTTCACTTATCTTTCAACTCAGAATTCCCAGCTTCACATATGGCATTTCTGAAAACGAGCCTCAAGCAAAAAAGTTTAACGATTCTGGGATGAAATAAACCACCAAGTACTGCTGCTACCCAACACGATGTTTTTCTGGGAGAAAATGACTCCTACAACCTTTTATCCATCATTGTCTAAAAGGGTTTCCTTGGTAAGCACAGTTGGAGGTTTGCCCATGTTAAATGACACAAAGAATCTACCTCAAATCCTTGGAGTTACTCTTCTGTGGTCCAAGAAAATTGTTAGGCAATAGCTTCCCAATAACCAGTCTCAAATACATTCCCATTACTTATTTTCCTCTAATGCCTACACCCACCTTACAAATCCATTTATCTGCCTTCAGGGATCACTTTGGTAGATTAAAACATGTTTATTCTTACCATGGTGTGGTCCCATCCCAACACAATAATAAGCTTCCTTTCTCCTACAAGCTACCACTATTTCTGGACAAGTGAACTCAATGTTCAAGTCATTTAGTAAAGTTTTTAACTATTCTCAAACTTTTTCTATTAGACACAGCATGAGGAGTATGAGGTTACCTTGGCCCTACTTCATGGTTTAATATGGTTTTCAACCTTGGCTACACATCAGCACCACCTGGAAAGCTGTACAAAATATAGACATCTGACCCCTACCTACCAAGAAGTTCTAGGTTAATTGGTCTAGGGTGCAACCTGGGCATCAGGATTTTTAAAATTCCCCAGGCATTTCTAATGTGTAGCCAAGATTATGAATCAACTGGAGTAAGCAGAATTGATGTAAATGTTGTCACTAATTAGCTACATGGCCTTGAACAAAAGAAATATTCATTTCTCCCAAAGGTATTCCTTGATGGCTTGTAGTATGCAAGGCTTTAACTTTCAACCTCCAAGATAAGTGAATTGGATTCAGAAATTTATTAATTCAGTCAGCAAACAAGTATTGAGTTCCTATTATCTACCAGGCACTGTGCTAAACACAAGAGATAGAGTAGTGAACCACATGAACAAAATTCCTGTCCTCATGGAGTTTACAGTTTAGTTGGAGGAGACATGGCCACATAAAGGTAGTGAAAAAGTGAACAGCAATGGCAGGTAAAGGATGGAAAGGGTGATGGGATTGATGGATAGCCAACATGCCGGCAATGGTGGGTATACTGGGGGTGAGAGAAATGGAGAGAGGTAGAAACAGTCAAGGAGATAACATCACCAGGAATTGGTAACGTATGGGATATAGGGGTGAGAGCATAAAAGGGAAGAAGGCCAATTCCTAGGTCCCAAGATAATGGGCCATCCACTAGGGCAAAGAATGTAGGAAAAGAATCTCAGTCACCCTGGGAGGTTGTGAGGGTCTAGAGCTAAGATATATGTAGCTGGAGGAATGAAATCAAACTCACCAGATAGAGATCGGGCAGAATAGAGACCTTAACTAAAAAATGTAATGTCTCTTATGAGTGGTCATTTCTACACCTGGACTGAATCTTTGTATAGCTAAAAGGGTGAACGTTAAAGATCCTATTCCCACTGAGCAACTTGAAGAGGAAAATGAACAGAAGAACCAATTTTGTGATCTTATAATGATATGAGGTACCAAATCCACTGTGGTCCTTGCAAGAGGGACCTTGCAAAGCATGGAGGCACTTATGAAAATAGTTATCTTTCTCTTTCTGGGTGTAGACTATGTTGTCCCTGATAATTAATATCTGTCCTTGGGAGATCTCTGCACGTGTAAGTGTGTGTGTGTGTGTGTGTGTGTGTGTGTGAGAGAGAGAGAGAGAGAGAGAGAGAGAGAGAGAGAGAGAAAGAAGGACAGGAGAGAAGAGGAGAGAGAGAGAGAGACCACAGCTACTGTCAGACAAGCCGAAGAGTAAAGACACACAACTGTCCCTTCCCTCAGCGAGTAAGGTTCCCGTGGGGGAAGAAGGATGCATCCTGGGGTGAGAATAACCCCAGTAGATGGACATTTCCAAAAGGAGAGAGTCATAAGTGGAAGAAGGAAGAGCTTTCCACAGAAAGGAGCTACTTGAGGGAGAAGCGGCTCAGAGCCAAGGCCAGGACAGGAACTAGGTGTTCCTCTAAGAGTCCCCCTGTGACCGCTAAATACCTCAAGGGATCTTGCAATTTTACATCCTTCCTTTCAAACGTGGTTTCCCCCTTTGATGCTCCTCAAACCTTCTGTGCAGACTGACAGACCAGACCTGCATAACCGTCTGGCTGCGCTGGGGAGAAAAGTGAGAGTTGGAACTCCTAATCACTACTCCCCTCAAAACTCCCAGAGATCCTTATAAAGGGAGCAGCAACTTACCGATGGGAATGCCCTCTTGGAGTCCCAGACTTCCACCCACAGTGAAGTTCTTTGCACCCCCTAGTGGAGCCGGAAGTAAATAGTGACTCAGAGAGGCCGAGGGACCCCAGTGGATTATTTGGGAATGGTCCGGGATTCAATCTGACCCAGTTCCAAATACCATGAGGTGGCAACACTTAAAAGAGTGAGATGGAAACTTCCATTTGGTTTATGGAGGCAAAACACCAGGCAGAGTGCCTGGTTCAGACTTGGCACTCAGTAATTGGTAGCCATTATGATGATTATAATTATGATTATGGAGATTCAGTTGTTGTTGTAGAGATTACTGTGGCCTTAAATGGTCTGGGAATGGTTCACAGAGTAAGAAGTCCTGCAGGCTCAGGACAAGTATATTGTAAGTGGATATACTTACTATTGTAAGTGTCATAAGTGGAGGACTTGGACCATAGTTAAAAATCCAGCTCCAAATCAATCCTTATTCTTTTTTTTCCCCAGCGTATGCGCTAGTCAACTTAAGCTTGTGTACATCACACTTAGATCATAAATCTGAAGACTTCTGGGGGGAATGTACCTCTTGTTCCAAAAAGGTTCATTCTTGTCACTGTAGCCTTTTTGGTGCTGCTTCCCCAAGGGTCAGCAGATGCCTCAGAAGACCCATTGTGCTTCGTGCTAGAGACCAGAGGAGGCCAGAAGATGCTGAAGGAGGTGAGAGAAAAATCAGAGCAAAGTAGGGCCAAGGGATAGGCTGGGGACGGAAAAGTGAGGAGGGTAGGGCCAGTCTGGGTCCCAACAGGAAATAGATGGCACATTCGAATGAAGATTATTTGAAGAACATTCTTTTACTAAGGGACTAATTATACAATGGCAGCAATTGGACACAATGCAGGGACTCAGACAAAGCAGCAGTAGACCTGTTACCATCCCTAGGCACAAAGGGAGGGAGGTTACCAGAAGGAGAGAAAGTCATGCAGGCAGCCTTCCTTGAAAGAAGCAGTGACCTTAGGTCAAGGGAGAAAATCAGTCCAAAGATGGAATTGAGCATAATAAATATCTAGATATCACAGTCACCTCACCCCTACCCTGACCTACTTCTGAGACTCTTCACGCTTCAAACACAACTAGAAGCCTGTGGACTAAGGAGCCCTGTTGATGTAATCCATGTAGATGAAACTCCTAGGTCACAGATCAGGGTGGAGAAGAACAAATAGAAGATCTGTGGCACAGCAGAGGAGGAACATTTAAGGATTGAGAATGAGTTGTTCTTGTTTTTGTTTTTGTTTTTGTTTTTGTCAAGAAAAGAACACAGGCCCATCAACAGCAGAACAGGTGAAGCATAACTAGCCTAGAAATGGTGCTGGGTTTACATTCACCATCCAAACTCTCTCTTTGCCCTTGGGACAAAAGGCAAGCCTCATTTTGAAAACAGCCATGTCCAGGACCAGGAGTAGGAAGAGAAAACCCTAAAAAAGAAAGCAAAGATTTGACAGTAAGAGAATAGCATGGAGTAGAAGGTGACTATACAAAGTGTAGTGGGTCCCTAAAAAAGGGTCACAGTCTGGAAATCTGGGGGTGAGGTGAGAGGCAGGAAATGGAGTCCAGCTGTCATAGTCCAAGATGCTACTTCCTTTTCTTTTCTTTTTTCTTTTCTATTTTTTTTTTTTTTTTTGAGCTAGAGTCTCACTCTGTCGCCCAGATTGGAGTGCAGTGGCATGCTGCCAGCCACTGCAGCCTCAACCTGCTGGGCTCCAGCGATCCTTCCACCTCAGCCTTCCAAGTAACCGGAACTACAGGTGCATGCTACCACGCCCAGCTAATATTTTATTTATTGTAGAGATGAGGTCTCACCAAGTTGCCCAGGCAGGTCTCGAACCCACAGACTCAGGCAATCCATTTGCCTTGGCCTCCCAAAATGCTGGGATTACAGCCTGAGCCACCGAGCCCAGTCTGTCACTTCCTTTTCTTTTTACCCATCCTCCTCCTGGAAGTCATGCAGACTTTTTTCTAAAACCGCAGTGTGTTTGTGTGTGTGTGTGTGTGTGTTCACTTGTCCCTAAATGATCAGTATTCAATTAAATGCTTCTATTTTGGGGGCATTAACATCTCTAAAACAAGACGCAGAAAATCAGAGGGAGGCAGCTAGGGGCTGCATTTAATCTTCTCTAATATCGTACTGTGAAGAAAACTGGGGAATGAAAACATAGTCATTTAGAAAATGGTTGATGAGTCACTGATTGGCACAGGGTGGAGAAAAGAAGTCATTATTCATTCAGAGTATGCCTGGCCCTTAAAAATAGGCTCATCACTCTGCTAAAGGGGGCGTCTGGGCTTTAGAGAATGGGGGGCACGGGCAGAGGGCAAGAATGGGGACAGAAACTGCCCAAGGCAGGCAGGGCTCCTCTTCCATCTAGATGCATCTGAGCCCTTGAAAACCCTCCAGTTCTAAGAAGCAGAAAGACAGCTTAATGTGCCTTGTTCTCCCTGTACCTCTTTCTTGAGACCTTAACAATACTTTTTGGGAAACTTTAGCTTTAGGAGAAGCAGGCCAAGTAGAAGAGACGGCACTTTTTGTGATCATATTTTTGCCAACAGACGCAACACTCCATTACTTGCAATTATTGTTCCAGGTTCTGGACTACCCAGGTCTCCCTGCTTTTGACCTCTTTGTTGTTTATTGACTGTTCTATAATCGCCTTGGTGAGGGTGAGGGGATTTAGAATCTATCACATTAAAACATGGTGAAATGCTTACTGGAGGAGGAAGATGAAAGTCCTGGGTAAACAGAAGTTTGGAGATCACCTGAAAATTTCATTCCTGATTGTGTTATAGGAAAATAAAACAAAATTAAAAGTGCCTATTAAGAATAATGCCTTTGCCTGATAGTTCTTGAACCTCAACCTGCAGGTCTGGGCAATGGGTGATGGCTTGAACCAAAAAGAGCTTGATTGGTTTGCAGTGGGAAGGGTACAGAGTCAGTAACTTCAAGGAAGAGAAAATAATGAATCTAGAAGGTGAAAGAAGGAACTTGGCTGGGTGCTGTGATTGGAAATCCCTCTTTACATATTGTGGCTACTACAGTAAAAAAAATTTTTAAGTCGATTTTCAATTATTGTGTGTGTGTGTGCGCGTGTGTGTTCACCTGTCCCTAATTGATCAGTAGTCAACTAAATGCTTCTATTTGGGGGGCATTAGCATCTCTGAAACAAGACACAGAAAATCAGAGGGAGACAACTAGGGGCTACATTTAATCTTCTCTAATATCATACTGCAAAGGAAAATGGGGAATGAAAACACATCGTTAGAGTGCTATTTCCTCTCAATGTGCACTGAGCTGACATGGACATTAGAGTGACCCAGATTTATACAGATTACAAATGTGGAGTATGTGGAGTACATCCCATCCATGCATATGCATGCACCAACTCCCACCCAAGTGCAACTCTCTTATGCTATACTTTGGTTTGTTACTTGCTCAGTTTATTGTTTTTGCTCATGCTAGGGTAAACTTACCTGGAGACAAAAAGAAAATCTGATGCTGGGGCTACTTTAAGGAAAGTAGACAGATCTACAAGGCCCAAATTAATCTCCACTTGGAATTCTATCCTGAATGGACAAGGGCAGCTGAGAACAGAATCTGCCAACTTCTGGTTCCCCATTATTTGAGAAACCACTAAGGTGCTGGAGGTAACAGAGAAACTCAAAAGCCTGCAAACCGGTGAGGGATGTTTTCATTTTATTGGGAACCTGCAGCTTCAGTTATTTCTCATACAATGTTATTTTACACATTATTCTAAGCACAACATACGGTTTCACTAATAGTTTCTTACATCTTTATTCTTCATCAAAATAAATAATATGTACTTGAATTGTTTTTCACATCAAACGAGTTATGTGCTGATGCTGTAACAAGGTTTGAGAGATCTTGCACATGAGCATGAAAACCCAATCACCATGTTTAGGAACCACAAAAGGGTGTGTGTACTAAAACTGTAAGCACTTTCTTAGTCCCTGAAAATCCTGCACATGACTTTTAAGCATACAAACTCTCCTTTTATTCAACTAAAGTCTAACTATTCTAGAAAAAATAACAATATACTAAAAGAATTACTGAGCCAGATTTATTCCACAAATATAGGGTCTTAGTCAACGTCTAAAAGGCATTTAATAAAACATAATGTCCATTCTGATGATCATTCTTTTTTTTTTTCTTTTTTTTTTTTGAGTTGGAGTCTTCCTCTGTTGCCCAGACTGGAGTGCAGTGGCCGCTCCCGGCCATTGCAGCCTCGACCTGCTGGGCTCCGGCGATCCTTCCGCCTCAGCCTTCCAAGTAACTGGAACTACAGGCGCGTGCTGCCATGCCCGGCTAATTTTTTTGATTTATTGTAGAGATGAGGTCTCACCAAGTTGCCCAGGCGGGTCTCGAACATGCGGGCTCAGGTAATCCACTCACCTCAGCCTCCCAAGGCGCGGGATTACAGGCTGGGCCACCGAGCCCAGCTATGATGATCATTCTTAATCAACCAGGAATAAAAAGACACTTCCTTTAAAGATAAAGAATATCTCCCATAAGCCAACAGCCAATACCATGTTTAATGTTACCAAACAAAAATCAAACAACAAAGAGCTGGAAGCATTTCCACTAAAAGTAAGGAAGAAACTGTTGCTGTTCCATTGCTGTTCCACATTGCCTTGTAGGGTCCAGTAACTATGGCGAGACGTTAAAGTTAAGTAGCTAAAAGAGGATAAACTTATCAACATTCTCATATGCTTGTTTGCTTGTTTGCTTCGAGGAACCATAAGAATCTAATAAAAAAATCAATGGGCCAAATAATCAAATGTATTAAGATGGGCCAGTTATAAAACAAATACACAAGACTCATTTATAGCATCTTTTCTATAA
This sequence comes from Tarsius wallacei, assembly GCA_963574415.1. Taxonomy (NCBI): domain Eukaryota; kingdom Metazoa; phylum Chordata; class Mammalia; order Primates; family Tarsiidae; genus Tarsius; species Tarsius wallacei. The sequence goes on along the minus strand of CAUYQG010199702.1, from coordinate 8,208 downwards.
ATTAGCAATATCCAGACAGAAAATGCATTAGGAAATGATTCTGTTTATAATAATAACATCTATTTTTAAAAGTCAGTTTGAACGTGCACCAGGTGTCCCACCACAACTTCCAGTAGTAGCAATGACAACTTTATTGAGTATTTACCATGTTCCAAGCCCTGAACTGAGGTCAAGCTTTCCAAAATGTAGTACACATGTGCACACTTTCCATTCTAGTATTAATTGTACTGTGTGTCATAGAGAAAAACCTGTCGCATTCAACCTGTGATGTCATGGATATCATTGCTCAGCATGAAGTTTGAGAAGTTTCCTTTATAAAGTAAATTTATTTCAACTAATAAAAGGATGTTGATTTTAAGGGAAATGGACAAGCACTAATCAAGGCAATGTGCTCTATAGGTTCCATTTGCCCCTCTCCACCCACCTCTTTCTTCTTCCTCCTCCCTACCCTATACTGGAAGGCTGACTACACGGACCACATCATTGGCTCCCTTGCTTCTGGCCTTTCACTGGGCTTAGCCAATGGGAAGCCCCAGCAAGAGATGGAGGACAGGAGGAAAGTGAGGCTGAGGTACTTGCTCAGTCCCCTACTTTCTCTCCAGCAGGACTGGTGCCGATTGACTGGGCCCTTCACTGATAGCCATGGTCCTGCAGCCTTCTCAGAACTGCTTCCCAGTTCTGTGCATGCTTTTTCCTCTTTTCCCTTTCAGGACTAGCATGATAACAGCTCCCCACTTTTGTTAGCCTTGCGTTCTGCACTGCCGCTTAGCTGGTTTCTTTGAACCCTGTCTACACTTTTATAACAGATCCCTTTACTAAACTTCCCTCAAAATTACCCTGACTGATACGATGATATATGAATGATTCAAGGTTAGGAAGCCACACTGTGCTATTAAGTCATCATAGCAACCTTTTAAGAGGAGTATCATTATCCCCATTTGACACAGAAGGAAAATGCAGCTTAGAGTCTAGGTAACTTAGCCAATGTCACCATTAAACAGCAGGCCCGGATGGGCAGTCTGGGATCTGTCTGTGTGCTGTCAAAGCTTACTTAGGCTTTAGCACTTTACCACATAGCCTCTCAGGTAAATTCAAAGCTGTGTTTGACCTTGCTGCTAAACCATCACCTCCTTGTTGTAATTTTTCCAAGTAAAATACAGCAGTAGCTCTGGCAAACTGTGACCTAACCCCTCCAGTTTCTTTTCTTCAAGTCAAATGTTTCAGAAGGCCCTCTTCTGAGGAGTGGTTGGTTATGTATCCTTGCACTTAAAACCTCCTCAACTATCTAGTGATTTGGGGATTCAGTGAGGAAAATGACCTGTCTGAATCTTTAGGATCCCACAGAATTGACACTGCCGTAGTTAGTTATGTCCCATTTGAGATGATAAAAATAAAGCATAATAAGCACATATCCATCCAAGAAAGGCGGACTCCTGAGGTGGTTTCAGCCCTTATTAACTCACAAGTGTTCTCATAAAACTTAAGGCAACTAATAATAATGACTCATGTTGTTCTCTTTCCTTCCACGGATTTTAATGGTTTCATAAACCATGTTACATTTTATAAAGTCATTCTTTTCTGGGAAAGTACTTACACTTTACTCTTGAAATAGAAGAGATCAAATAATTTGATGAAGCACATTTAACTTTTTACTGTGAAAACCAAGAGATTTTAACCTTATTGAATGTGTCCCGTTTTTATTCCTTTCTGAGAAGACTACTAATTTTATAGATTCAAGTTTTTGTTTTTAAATACAAATCAACCTTTCAGTATTTAATAACAATGAAATAAATTTCGATCCCCAGATGGTTCTTAGAAGAAAGTGTAGCATTGTCAATAAAAGCTTGATTGAACTTTGGTATCAGCAGTCCTGAGACTGAATTCCTAGTTGTGTTATCTTAAGCAAGTTTCTCAATCTCTCTGTGTCTCAGATTCTTCATGTGTAAAATGATACTAATAATGGTATTTACTTCATAGGGTTATTGGGAGAAGCAAATCAGCCAATCCATGTAAAACTTTAAACACGGGGCTTAACACTAATTACTGTTATTACTATATTGAAGCTTCTGTGATAGGCACTGAGGAGGGTCAAAGATGAAAGAATCTCTGCATGCAAGTGGATTATAATTTTACATAGAAAAATGAGCATAAACAACTATAATAGAAGGCAGAACTAGTGGATGGTCTAACAGAAATACAGAGTGTCATAGCAACACAGAGGATGAAGAAATTATTTCCAGCTTTGCATTCTAGGAAAGGATATACATGGCAGAGGTGCCACTCGAATTGACTCTGAAGATGGGTGGGATTTTGATAGTTTGATTTTAGGGGAAAGGAATCCTAAACAGAGGGCACAGTGGGGACAAAGGTCCAAAAGAAAGAGGATCAATGCTGTGTTCGGGGAAGAATGAATGTTGATGCTTATCTGGAAGCACAGTATACATTAGGGATGAGGGATACCAAGGGACTAGAAGAGTGGACAAGAGGAGACAAAGCAGAAGATGAACTGGAGATGGGTGGGCATATGAGCATGTAAGAAACTAAAGCCAAGAAGGACAGGAGAACTGGAATAAAGTCAGTAACTCTCGTCTTACTCTGATTTTTATTAATTCAGCCATAGGACCTCTGAATTCAGTTTTTCCACTTAGGAATGGAGGGCATTGGACCAGATAATAGCCAAGATCCTCTCTGTAGACATCACTGTGAGTCTAAGAAGCCACAATGCTTAGCAAGCCATCTGCAGCCTGAATCAAATCCAGTAATGAGGTGGCAGGAATAGCACACCAGTGCTAATGATGCCTCAGGTTAAGTAACCGTGTCACCTGTCCTTCGTGAACCTTCAAACATCAGGCCAGGCCATTCTTCCTTCAGTTCAATTTGAAAGAGACACAGCCCCCTATGAGGCCAGAGGTATACATCTCTCCTAACAGAGTGAAAAGATCTCCCCATGAAACAGGATAAAAGAAAGAGGACCTCCCCATCATTGACCTTGGGACAAAGGCAATGGTTTGGCCTTCGTGATGATGTATCCATTGTTCGCATAACAGAATAATAACAACATTTGGGGGGGTTCTAAGTTTAGAAATAGGAAAAATAGCGATTTAGACCAATACTCCCACATAAGAAACATTCAAAAGTTGAATGAAATATGAACCAATCACAATCTAAGCAAGAGATAGAAATTACTCATTTTAAGGAAGATAATTTAACAAAGAATTGTCAACTAGGTATAAAGTTTTTCATTAGGTAACTGAAAAGGCAAGAAGAGAATTCTAAGGTATTGCAAAAGTAGCACCTGCTGGAGGCAACCCTAAATTCTTGGGCTGAGGAACAAAGATAAAAGATAGAAAGTATTGAAACTAAGGAGCATGGAGGAGAGTCTCATTGGACTGGGAACCCGACCTCTCGGGAAGCGGTATCAACCAGTGGTTCTGGTGTCTTGTGAGGGTAGCAGGTGGGGAAAAATGACAATGAGGGTGATACAGAGTATTAGAAAATTGCAAACTGGATTAAACTGCCACTGCCAAGGAACCATGCTTCTGATATGATGCTCACAGGAACAGGAAGCAAACAGGAAGGAGAATGTTCTTCTTTCCTTCTCCTGCCTTCTAGTTTCCCCTGGTGCTCACTATTAGCAGAACCTAATAAGTAGCCAGCTTGAGAAGCAGAAGTGGGTTTGCAGAGTTCCAGCCATAACATCAGAGGATCGAGTACAAAAAGATGTTGTATCAGTCCTACCATAACAAAATAACACAGACTGGGTGGTTTAGACAACAGAAATTTATTTCTCACCATCCTGGAAGGTGGAAGTCCAAGATCAAGGTGTCAGTAAGATTGGCTTCTTCTGAGACCTCTCTCCCTGGTTTGCAGATAACTGTCTTTTCTCTGTGTCCTCTCATGGTCTTTTCTCTTTGTATGCGCATCCCTGATGACTCTTCCTCCTTTTTTAAAGAGATTAGTCCTATTGGATAGGGTATCACACTTATGACCTCATTTAACCTTAATTACCTCTTTATAGGCCCTATCTCCAAATACAATCATATTGGAGGTTAAAGCTTCCACATAGAAATTTGAGGGGGACAAAAGTCAGCCCATGACATATGGATTTGAAGCTGAGAAATAATAGATTACTGACCTGCACAAAACATATGAAACATCTTCTTAAAAATCATCTAGGATCTATAAAATGGTAAGCAATAATCAGACGGAGATCCAGAAAAAAAACAGAAACCTTAAAAGTTAAAAAAAACTCTGTTTGGGCACAGTTGCTCATGCCTATAACCCTAGCACTTTGGGAGGTGGAGGTATGAGGATTGCCTGAACCCAGGAGTTCAAGACCAGCCTAGGCAATTTGGTGAGACCTCGGCTCTACAATAAATCAAAAAATTAGCCTGGCATGGTGGTGCACACTGTAGTTCCAACTACTTGGAAGGCTGAGTCAGAAAAACTGCCTGATCCCAGAAGGCCGAGGCTGTGGTAGCAGTGATCATGTGACCGCGCTCCAGCTAGGGGGACAGAGTCAGATTCCAACTCAAAAAAAAAAGAAAAAGAAAAAAGTTCTCAGAACATCTTCTGTCCTAGGAGCTTTTCAGATTTAGAAGGAACCACTGAGGCGCACTTTTAGCAATTTCATGGTACTAGGGAATAAAAGTTAAAATCTAGGTCCACTAAATATGGGAACCCAAGTAAAGCACTAGTCTTTGTGCTGAGGTCTTGAAGGCCGCACACGTTGAAGAAGAAAAAAAAGGAAGTAAATGAGCCTTTTATAGAATCTGCAACTTGGTTTTGCCATCATCTAGTGGCACTAAATATCCCAATCTTTGACCTTGGATAAAGATGGTGCTAGAGTCTCTCACCTCCAGGATTCAGCAGAAGAAAAAGAAAATTTTCTCCACAAAAAAGTACCATCATACTAGGTAATAAATAATTGATACAAATAATTATTTGGGTATAATATCTAGCACGTAATAAAACATAACCAGGGACGTGAGGAAACAAGATACTATGGATAAGGACAATTAGAAACAGCAGACAATAGACAAAAGTAACAGATGGGTGACAGATACAGAACTGTTAAACACAAAGTGTACAATTACTGCTTATGATATTGAAGGACATAAAAACCAAGTATGGAAGTTTTAGCAAGAAACAGACAAATATAAAACATGACAAAGCCAACTTGAAAAAACAAATACAATTTCCAGAGCTGAAAAATAAAATAATCAAAACTAACAACTCAGTTGGCAGATACCTTTATCAGCAGCTGAAGAGAGAATCAGTGGATGGGAAGAATGTTCACAAGAAGTTATCTAAAAGAAGACAGGAAGAGACCAAAGGGAGGACACTACAAAAGTGTGAGATCAAAAGGACAGAATGAGAAGGTTCATGTTTTGTTTATCAGAGTCTCCAAAGAAGAGAAGACAGGAGCACAGAAGATTATGTATATAAAACCCAGGCTAGACAGATCATTGTTAAGCTGCAGAAAAATAAAGGCAAATACAAAATTTTATTTATTTATTTTTATGAACATGAAACAGTGGATCTTATATTAGGTCTTTTATGAGTAACAAGTAAGCAAAAAAGATGATTTCAATAGAGAGATTCTGATGAGAAGTCATTATATTTTAGAAACAAATTCAATGTGAGGCAGAAAAAACAGATTTGTTTTCAGATTTTAAATGATTTTTTTTCCCAGTAATTTCCTTTCCTAATTAAGGTAGGCACATATTGACACAAACAAGCACAACTTCCTCTTCCCTAGTTCTCTGACTCATAAAGCTTTAGAGTAATATATTTGTATGTTTCATTCAACGTAAATTAAAACCAAAAGTCTCTATCTGTATTGAAGGCCAAGAGAAGTACAATGTGTACATAAAAACATAAAATGAGTTTTTACAATAGTGAGATTTCAGAAAAGTATGTCTTATGAATATACTACTGTGTAATCTTTATTACAGTCATCATAATTACCCTGTAACTACAAAAAAGAGGAAAATAAATAAAATATAGCCTATGGAGAAAAAGTTTAATAGAGATACCGTTCCATAAGTTACTCCACAGTATATAGTCATTGTCAATCTACAATCTACAGTAAGATAGGATACGTTAACACTGGTTGTATAATAACACTTCATTTTGTACACAACAGAAAGACAAAATTTTAAAGGAAATCAGAGAAAAATATTTTTTAAAACCAGTAGGTAGACTGACAGCTGACTTCTCAACAGCAATAGTGAAAGGCAGAAAACAAGGGAATATATTCAATGTACCAAAAATAAATGCCTGACAACTCAGAATTCCATATCTATCTAGTGAGAATATTCTTCAATAATACATGCAAAATAATATTTCGGGGAAAATTGAGAGTTCTGTATGAGCAAATCAATGCTAAAGGATGTTAAAAAGCATTCTAAAGGATGCTCTTCAGGTGGAAAGAAAAAATAAAGTAACTCAAAATCAAATGTTAGAGAGTCAGGAAAGAATGAAGAACTATGTAAATGATAAATATGTGGCTAGATGTTAATAAAATCTGATCATATAAAACAATAATATATTGTGGATTTATACTTTGTATGTAAATATCTATAGATAGATTAAATAGATTAAAAGGTAAAACCCAACTAAGTGCTGTTTATATGAAACCTACCAGAAACAAAAGAAAATTAAGCATTTGAAAGTAAAACGATGGTACGATACATATCATCCAAACACAAACAGAAAGAAATCTGCTATAGCTATATTCATATCAAACTAAATAGACTTAAAGCAGAACTTCTTTGTAATAATAAAGATAAAACTTACCAGGATGCTACAACAATTTTCAGTTTTTATGCAAACAACATAGCTTAAAAATATATACAGCAAAATTAACAGCATTACAAGGAGACATAGATAATTTCCAAAGTCACAGTGGGAGATCATACCATCTTTCTCTCAATAACTGATAGAGCTACCAGACCAAAAAGAATCAGAAAGAATACAAAAAAACCGAATAAAATAGCTAACAAACTTGATCCAATGGTCACCTATAGAATATTTCATCCAACACCTACAGAATGCACTTTTTTGTTTTCTAGCACACATAGAACATTTACAAATATGGACTATATACTGGGTCGCAAAACAAGTCTCAACAAATTTCAAAAAATTAAAGTATTGCAAAATATATTTCTTAATTAAAAGGAAAATATTTCAAAACTTAATAGCAAAAAAATCAGTAATCTCCTGTAATTAAAGATTAAGAGATTCCTTTTTAAATAACCTGTGGGTCCAAAAAGAAATCAGAATAAAATTTACAAAATAATTTCCCCAACGTCTTATTTTGAAAAATGTTAAAGCCATAGAGAATGTGAAGTGATACAGAAGCATTTGTTTGCTCTTTATTTAGATTAATGAATTATTAGCATTTTGCCATACTATTGTTCTTTCTTTCTATGTGTATATGTCCCATTTAAAAGTAAATTGCAGATAGCATGATACTTTACTGCATAGCCTATGAAAATAAAGATGCTTCCCTCTATAACCACAATATCATTATCAGCCAAAGAAATTTAATATTTACATAATACATTTAATACTGAATATATTCAATTTCCTCTAATTGTCCCAATAATATCCTTCATAGCTATTTGTATTTATTTTTGTATTCAGGATCCAATGAAAGATCTTGCAATTTTTAGTTGTCATTTTTTTTTTTTTTTGAGTTGGAGTCTCACTCTGTCCCCCAGACTGGAGGGCAGTGGCCGCTCCCGGCCACCGCAGCCTCGACCCACTGGGCTCCGGCGATCCTTCCGCCTCCGCCTTCCGAGTAGCTGGAACTACAGGCGCGCGCTACCACGCCCGGCTGATTTTTTGATTTATTGTAGAGATGAGGGCTCGCCAATTTGCCCGGGCGGGTCTCGAACTCACGGGCTCAGGCAATCCACTCACCTCAGCCTCCCAAGGCGCGGAATTACAGGCTGAGCCACCAAGCCCGACTGCCTCCTTTAATCTAGAATAATCCTCTTTCCTTTTTTTCTGTAATGGTCTCTTTTCTTTTCTTTTCTTTTCTTTTTTTTTTTTTTTTTTTTAGTCGGAGTATCAATCTGTAACCCAGACTGGAGTGCAGTGGCACACTCCCGGCCACCACAGCCTCGACCTGCTGGGCTCTGGCGATCCTTCCCCCTCAGCCTTCCAAGTAGCTGGAACTACAGGCACGCGCTACCATGC
>CAUYQG010199700.1:0-10306 GCA_963574415.1 Tarsius wallacei | reverse complement strand
AAAACAGTTTGGTGACTCCTAAAAGATCTAAAAATCGACCTTTCATATGACCCTACAATCCTCCTACAGGGAATATACCCGGAAGAACTCAAATTACTCTATGAAAAAGGTACCTGCACATATATGTTTATTGCAGCATTGATCACAACAGCAAAAACATGGAACCAACTGTGTTGCCCATTGAAAGAAGACTGGATAAAAAAATGTGGTACATATACATGATGCAATATTATGCAGCTATAAAGAAGGACAAAATAATGAAATTCACAGCAACTTGGGTGGACTTAAAGTCTATAATACTTAGTGATCTATTACAGAGACAAAAAACTGAGTATCACATTTTCTCACTCATAAGTGGACTTTGAACAATTATTGTAATACTATAAGCAAAGGATTGGTAGTAGTGGGAAACTGCCGGGGGGTTAGGTAGGCGGGATTGGCAGTAGTGGTAATCTTCTAGGGGAGGAGTGGGGCACACCTCATAAACAAGGGTACCTTGATAATGAACATCTGTATACCTAACCTTGAATTGCACCACACATCTTTAAAATAAAATTTTTTAAAATTAAAATTTTAAAAAAAAGAAAAGAATGTAAAGAGTTAAATTAGTTATGCTTATATTTGCACATTCTTAGACACATAATTATTAGTTAACATACATGTTTTACAAGTAGAAACTCTGTATATGTTCTAAAATATGTCCCAGAAAATTACAGACTGTGCCAAATGGATGTTAGAAGCAAGGTAGTCACTGAATCCCTTCTATGATTAAAATTCCCAACTTTTTTCAATATTATTAAATCTAAGGATATCTTGAAATCACCCTTAATAGTCTCTATGTTTAATATTTTTGTTGTTATATTCCATAACAACTCACATATTATAATCAACATTTCAAATTCTATTTCTATAAGAAGATGGAATCAACTAATATAAAGTTTACACCTTCAAATTTCTATGACCCTATCCTAACTTTTAATGTGGAAATGAGGCATTTTACTTTCAACTCTGACTACTTTTGAAACCCTACTTCACAGAGCATATTTTGTAATTTAACTTTTAATATCTTTAACTTTCTCAACCCTCAATGATATTAAAAACTTCACCAAAAACTAAAATATCTCTCTCAAACCAGGTAAAGTGGGGGCCAAAGTGAGTGAGGACCAAACTTTACCTGCACAATAACCATTTGTATGTCAAATCCTGAGTTGTATCCCACATCTTTAAAATAAATAAAAATAAAAATGGACCATTCCACAAAAAAACAAATAAAATCATTTTTAAAAAAGAAAAAAAAAGCTAAAACATCTCAAGAATAATTTTCCAATTACATAGGGTCTGCACAGTTCAGCTTATAAGTGATTGCTTTACAGTAGAACATTAAAAAATAACTTAGTTACTGGACAATTTAGCCTAGTATTAAGAGTCAGTATAATAGAAAAATCAAAAGCACCCATAAAAATAATTTAAAATGAAAACGTTAATAATTCATAATGGTAGGCCCTTGGAAATGATGTAAACAATCATTTTAATTACCGATTAATAAAATCAAAGGCACAAAGAAGTTAAAAGTCTACCCTAAAGTAATATGGGAAGCTTCATAGTAACAGAGTAAAGACTAAACCACAGATTCTCAGTGTTCTTACTCTTTCATCAAATGAAAAGGTTTCTTGATTTTTAAATTATACAAAATAGCAAATACCTATTCAGATGTCAGAAAATATCTTATTAGAAGAAAAAATTAATTATAAAAAACTTAGCATGTAAAGGTTAGTTCTAGTCAAAAAGATCACTTGGGTAAGGCATAGATAGCTTGCCCTAATGAGAAATTGCTCACTTACAGTTGGAGAGGTCTATTTTCTTCTTGTCACATCAAGTAAGTCAATGAATGGATGGTCATTCCCTAAAAAATGACAAAGCAAAAAGCCACATTCCTTTCGTATGAATTTAGCACTGCTTAAATATGTCCTGGTGTGTGTGTGTGTGTGTGTGTGTGTGTGTGTGTGTGTGTTTTAATCTAGCCATTATTAGAATGGAAGGTAGAACATTATCTTAAAATTCAGTGAGATCATTGAGCATAAACTAATGTCAGAGAGATGTGCTGTGATTTTCCCTCACAGAAGTCAGTGGGCAATATATATTGTATATAAAAAGCTGTGTCATCTATTAAAAACTAAAATAAAAGTCTACTACTATGTTTTAAAAATAGAAAAAAGGAAATATTCAAATCACAGATTCAAAGTGCTGCCAGAGATTTTCATTTTAATTTCTTCCAATTATCTCAGGCATATCAATTTGCCCTTATTAATTATTCTTCATCAAAAATGGGATTATGCTTCTGTTGGAATTTTACTTTAAATTTTTCTTTTATTTATTTATTTTAAAATTGTGGGGTGCAATTCAGGTTTAGGTATACAAATATTCATCGTGCAGGTACCCTTTTTGATGAGGTGTGTCCCTACTTCCCCAGGCAGTTTTCCACTACTGCCAATCTCACCTCCCTGCCTCCCCACATCCCCACAGTTTCCCGTTACTGACAATCCTTTTCTTATAGTATTATGACAGCTGTTCAAGGTCCATTTATGAGTGAGAACATTCTTTGTTTCTGTGAAAGATCACTCAGTATTATAGACTCAGTATTATAAGTCCATACAGGTTGCTGTGAAGTTCATGATTTTGTTCTTCTTTATGGCTGTGTAATATTCTATTGTGTATATGTACCACATTTTTTAATCCAGTCCTCTTTTGATGGGCAACACAGTTGGTTCCATGTTCTTGCTATTGTGAACAATGCTGCAATAAACATTCATGCGCAGTTATCTTTTTTATAGAGTGATTTGAGTTCTTCCGGGTATATTCCCAGTAGGGGGATTGCGAAGTCATATGGAAGTTCAATTTTTAGAACTTTTAGGAATCGCCACACTGTTTTCCTCAGAGGCTGTAGTAGATTACATTCCCACCAACAGTGTAGAAGTATTCCCTTTTGCCACATCCTCTCCAGCAACTGTTATTTTTTGAGTTATTGATGATGGCCATTCTGACTGGAGTTAGATGGTATCTCAGTGTAGTTTTAATTTGCATTTCTTTGATGACTAATGAGGCTGAACATTAATTTTTTCATGTATCTCTTGGCTGCTCATATGTCTTCTTTTGAGAACTGTCTATTCATATCTTTTCCCACTTTGTAATAAGGCTGTATGTTTTTTTCTTTTCAGCACGTTTGAGTTCCTTGTAGATCTTAGATGTTAGACCTTTGTCAGACATAGAGTTGTCAAATATTTTTTCCCAGTCTGTGGGCTGATTCCCTGCTCTCTTGATGGTTTCTTTGGCTTTCCAGAAGCCTTTCAGTTTGATAAGGTCCCACTTGTCTATCTTATCTCTTATGGCATGGGCACTTGGGGTTTTGATAAGGAATTGGTTGCCAGCTCCAACTTCCATAAGAGTGTCTCCTGCATTTTCCAAGGTTTTTATAGTTTGAGGTTTTACATTTAGGTCTCTGATCCATTTAGAGTTGATATTTGTGTGTGTGGACAGGTAGGGGTCCTGTTTCAATCTTCTGCATGTGGTCAACCAGTTTTCCCAGTACCATTTACTGAATAGCTTCTTCTCTCCCCAGTGGTTGGTGGCAGAGGCTTTGTTGAAGATGAGTTGGTTGAGAAATTTAGATTTTGCTTCTGGAATCTCAATTCTATTCCATTGGTCTGTATGCCTGTTCTTGTACCAATACCAGGCTTTTTTGATTATTGTAGCTTTATAATAAAGTTTAAACTCTGGAAGTGTGATACCTCCTGCTTATTTTTTGTTTTTTGTTTTTGTTTTTGTTTTGCTGATGATTGTTTTGGCTATTCATGTTCGTTTATGTTTCCATGTGAATTCCTGTATTGTTGTTTCTAAGTCTGAGAAGAATATTGTTGGTAATTTGATGGGTATTGCATTAAATCTATAGATTGCCTTAGGTAGAATAGACATCTTAACAATGTTGATTCTTCCAGTCCACGAAAATGGAATATTTTTCCACTTGTTTGTGTCATCTTTGGTTTCTTTGAGCAGTGTTTTATAGTTTTCATTATAAACATCTTTCATGTCTCTGGTTAGGAAGACGCCATGGTATTTCATTTTTTTGTGGCTATTGTGAATGGATTTGTGCTTTTTATTTGGGTTTCTCTTTGTCTATTTTTTGTGTATAGAAATGTGATTGTCTTTTGCACATTTATTTTATACCCTGACACTTTGCTAAAGTTAAAAGGTACGATAAAAGAAGCAAACATTTTATATTAATATCTATTCATTAAGTTATGCCACAAGATTTATGAAGCACATATTATGTGCCAGGTTCTATATTAGGCACTGGGGTTACAATGGGAAAATAATTTGGGTCCATACCTTATGGCATTTACAGTGTAGTGTAATGTTTCCAGGAGGGTTAGTGAACAAACAAACCTAAACAGAGATAAATTGTGAAAAAAGTGATGTCATTTTTATGACAGAGTAGTACATTCTAAATTGAACATTAAGAAAAGTTTTTTCTAAGGAAGTAATACCTGAACTATGACTTAAAGGGTGAGTTACATTAACTACAGGTAGGATCAGGAACCACTCCAAGCTGAGAGGGTATCATTTTTAAAACTTTATAGTAGAAGAAGGTATGGCACACTAGAGAAACTGAAAACGTTATGTAGCTGGGTTGTAGAGGGCAAATGGATTATATTATTAGCAGGACTGGAGAAATAGGCTGGTTATACCAGGCAAAGCTTTTCAAGCCACGTTATTTTTTTAATTTACTTTTTACTAAGACTAATAAGAACCCACTGAAATGGCTTAATCAAATGTGTTTCAAAAAATCACTCTAGCTGCAGTGTGGAAAAAAAATCTGTTGAAAATAAACCATGATGAATATGAGCATATTTAGGACATCATTTTATTATTTCTAGGAAGAGATGGTGATGGAGAAGATATAGAAAAAATAAACTTAGTGACCACATTGTCAAGGAGGGAGGCAGTAGATATATGGAGTTATAAAGGAAGATGCTAATATTTCATACTTGAGCAAAATGGTAAAGGGTGGTAAAACTAACCTACATGAAGAAGATCAAGAGTAGAAACCAGTTTGGCAAGAAAAACCTAAAATTTTAAAATACCTGTGGAATATACAAGTGAGAGTGTGGAACAGTTAACTACATATGCTAATACTCAGAGGAAATATTTGGACTGGAGATACACATTTGTAAGTCATGTGTATAGTCAACAAATGAAGCCACGTATGGATATATATGAGCCATTAGCAAAAGAGGATAGATTGAAAAGAGAAAAAGCTCTAGAGCCAATCCTTGAGCAACTGCATATTTAGTGTTGTAAGAATGAGATAAACTTACAAATGAGACAGAAAAAGAGAATCAGAGAGTAAAGATGAAAATAAGAATGTGGATTATTACACATAACAAACAGAATAATTCAAGAAGGTAGAAATTTGACTCGTGAAATTCTACTGAAAGCGTAAATGAAATGAGGATGGAAAATATCCATTAGCAACCTTAATAAAACAGGTGTGAGTGGCCCAGGGAAGATGGTGGCCGAGCCAGTCAGACTACGCAAGTCCAGATGTGAGTGAGTGAGTGTATGGAAATTGTGCATGTGTGTTGGTGAGTGAGTGGGCATGTGAGTGACTGAATGAGTGAGGGCCAGGAAGTTAGTGGCTGGGGCTTTCCTGGCACAGTGGCTGGTGCCACAGCTGCTCAGCTTGGGCCCCAGTGATTCCCGTGAAGCAGAAGCCGAGTTTTTAAAACTTTTTTTTTAAATCAACAAAATCCTTCCTGGGAGGAAAATTCAGGGAGAGACTAAGTGGGGGTTTGTGATCAAATGTCCAGGGTCTTCCTAGTGCAACAGCTGGTGCTGTAGCTTCTCTGCTTGGTCCCTGACACTTTCCATGTTGCAGAAGATGAGCACCATTTTTATATTAAATGGACAAAAGTTTTCCTACGAAGAAGTGGTGGGAAGAGACTATTGGCCCCAGGCTCTGCCTCACCACTGCAGCAGGAGAGACTGCTGGCTCCAAGCTTTGCCTCACCACTTCAGTGCCTGCCCTGAAACTGGCAGCAGGGACTGTGAAGGGAGCCCAGATGCAGAGTCCCACCAGAGAGGGATTCTGTCACGATCTTGAAGTCAGGGCAGGAAAATGCTCCTTCTTGCTCACCAGGGAACAACAGACCCGATCTCTGTGACTGGCTGATCAACTACTTGTGGTTGACAGTGACCCAGAGGGAATATCCTGAAAGCACAAACATCGGAGGGGCCTGATGAGTGCTGAATCTCAGGCGCCCCATACCCTACCCTGATCCGGGCATGGGATAAAACATGTGGCCAAAAAAGGATGAGGAAGAACTCCAAAGAAATCAGTGGTGAGTCCAGGCTGACCCAACCCCTTCCACCTCAGCAATGCTCTGAACATCAGACACACACAGCTGGGCCACAACTGAGAGGGACAAACCCAAACAGAGCCTAGAAGTCAGGCAATAGGAGGAGTCCATTCCAGGATAGGCCTGGCTGGGGTACTTGCCAAAGTATATACCTGTGGAAGCGACAATCCTGGACCTCTACACTGGAGGGGATCTCCCTGACAATGTGAGAGTGGGAGAGGAGGACTATAGCCTCACCCACCCCCACTGCCCCTCCTCCTTCCCTGCTCCAGAAACTGGAGAGAGAGTGAAAAAGGTAGAAGCTCTGCAGGATATAGCAGAGGAGACAAGAGGAAAAATAAGAGACTGCTGAGGGAAAGGTTTTGTTTTGTTTTTTTAAATTTTTTTTTAATTTTTTAACCTGTTTCTTTCTTTCTTCATATATTATTTTAAATATTTTTCCTTTGTGAATTAATATGTATGTGAGGGTTTGATCTACATCCCCACTTTTTTTTCTATTTTTCTTTACTTTTTCCTACTCCTTATGATTTTTGTTTTCTGTTTATGTGTGTATGTGAATGATTGAGTGTTCATCTTTCATTTTTATGGTGTTATTAGTTTGTTTTTGCTCTTTTGCTCTTCTGCTTTTTAAAATTTTTTTATTATGTAGTTTAAGGTGTGTGTCAATATGTGTGAGGGTTCAATCAAAATTCCTTTGTTTTTTCCAGTCTTTCTCTTTTTCTTGTCCATTCATTTTGTTCTGGACATGTGTGTGTTTAGTTTTTCTGATTTTTTGCTGTTTTTCTTTTTGTCTTGTTTAATTTTGCTGTTATTCCAGTTTCTTTGGGGTGTGTGTATATGTCTGTGTGTGTGTGTGTGCAATTGTTTTTTTGCATTTGTTTCCACTTTCATTGCTCTGTATTTTTTCTTTTTTTAATTCTTGTCCATCTTATTTTATTCTATTTTTATCTGTGCTCCTAATTATCATCACTATATCTCAAAGTCAAGAGGTACACACAAGTACCCATTGCATTGTCATATTGAGTGGTGGTAGGGAATGGTCCTCAGGAACTCACACCACAATCAGGGAATATTGTAATTCACAAGTAGTTTCTGAACCCTAGCACCCCATCCCCTACCTTATTCGACTTTCAAAACTACAAGAGACAGTAAAGCTTCCCATCAACAGTCCTGTATCAAAATATAACAAATCCAGAGCCTGAATCAGGGAAGAATGGAGGGCTGAGTAAACATCAGAAGAGAAATCTCACCCACTGACACTGAATAACAGAACTATAGAGAAAAACAAGAGAACTGTCACAAATGAGGAAAAATCAAAGGAAGACCACAGATTATTTCAAGTGAAATAAAGAGAAATCTCCTGAAAAATCAGAACATGGAGCCCAAACAATGGAAGTCACCAATGACTGGCTCCAGAATATGACAAGGATTAGGGAATGGGTAGAAAGAGTGAATAAGACTCAAGATAGACAAGATGTAATACTGAAAGAACTTGTAACATTTTGGCAATAACAAATTTCATTCAAGAAATAACAAGATGGCAAGCATGGAAAACAGAATTAACCTAGCTGAAGAAGTATCTCAGAAATTGAAGATCAGAACATGGAATTAACCTGACATGTAAAAAACGTAGAAAGAAGATTCAGAAAGAAAGAACAAAGGCTACAAGAGATGGGCTATTATATCAAGAGGCTGAACCTATGCTGGATTGGTATCCCAGAAGAAGAAAGGGAAATGGAGAACAACTTGGAGCAAGTATTCAAGGAGGTAATGCAAGAAAACTTTCCCTATCTCAACAGAGATGTGACCTTCAAAGCACAAGAGATACAGAGAACTCCCACAAGACATCAAATGAGAAGACCAACCCCTAGACACATAATAATTTGCCTACACAAAGTAAGTACAAAAGAAAAAATCCTAAAGGCAGCAAGAGAGAAAGGTCAGACTACCTACCAGGGGAAGACAATCAGAATAGCAACAGACCTATTGGCAGAAATACTACAAGCAAGAAGGGATTGGAATCCAATATTCAAAGTCCTTAAAGATAAACAATTTCACCCAAGAATTTCCTACCCAGCCAAGTTCCATTTCATCAGAGATAGAGTATTAAAATCCTTCCAGCAATCCTATCCCTAAGAGATTATACAGCTTCCAGACTAGCTCTACAGGAGACACTTAAAAAAGTATTAAGCACAGAAGAAAGAACAAAAAGAAGAACCACACACTTCCCAAGAGAACAACAGGGCACAGAATCAACAGAGAATACAGCCTGAAAAGAAACTTAAAAACACAAACATCAACCACAAAGCCAAGCAAAAACAAGCAAACAAAGAAAAACTTTATAAGAACTTCATGACAGGGATAAACAATCATATTTCAATAATCATCCTGAATTTTAATGGACTAAATGCACCACTGAAAAGACACAGAATGGCAAACTGAATAGGAAACCATGACCCAGTTATTTGCTGCATCCAAAAAATTCATCTCACCACAAGGGACACACACAGACTCAAAGTTAAAGGATGGAAAATGAGTACCAAGGCAAATGGATCACAAAAGAAGGCAGAAATTGTTATCTTAATATCAGACAAAACAACCTTTAAGCTTTTAAAAGATACAAAAGGACACTGCATAATGATAAAAGGTTCAATCCATCAGCAAGAAATATCTATCCTAAACATATATGCACCCAACACAGGATCACAAGCATTTATAAAGCAACTATTAAGTAAACTAAAAAAAGATATTGGCTCTAGCACTACTATAGCAGGGGACTTGAATACCACACTAACAACACTAGATTGTTCATCGAGGCAAAAAATCAGCAAGAAGATACCGAACCTAAACTTGACACTTGACCAAATGAGCTTAGTAGATATCTACAGATTATTCCACCCAACAAACACAGAATACACATTCTACTCATCACATGGAACATACTCCAAGATCGATCACATCCTTGGTCATAAATAAAGCATAAACAAATTCCATAAGGTTGAAATATTACCATGCACCTTCTCAGACAACAGAGGAATAAAAATAAATATCAACACCAACAATACTTCCCTTAAGTCCACAAAGACATGGACACTAAACAGCATGATGCTGAACAACTACTGGGTCAACACTGAAATCAAAACAGAAATTAAGAGATCCCTGGAAGCAAATGAACCTGAAGAAACATCTTACCAAAACCTCTAGAATGCCATGAAAGCAGTTCTCAAAGGGGAATTTATATCTCCACCAGCACACATCAAAAAAATATAAAGATCACAAGTAGAAGGCCTGAAAAATCACCTAAGGGAGCTGTAAAGAGAAGACCACCAAAACACCAACTTTAGCAGAAGGATCCAAATCATGAAAAAAAGAGCCCAAATATGGGACATAGGTGACAAAAATATCATAGAAAACATCAACGAAACAAAAAGCTGGTTCTTTGAAAGAAATAACAAGATTGATGAACCTCTAACCAGAATGACCAAGAGAAAGAGAGAAAAAGCCCAAATAAACACAGTCAGAAATGGGAAAGATCAAATCACAACTGACTCCAAAGAAATGCAGAAGATTATCAGAAATTACCATGCACACCTGTATGGAAACAAACTTGATAACCTAAATGAAATAAAGGACTTTCTGAAGTCACACATTCATGTTTCTCAATTGCCTGAAATACTTTCAATAGGATTGGTATGAGCTCTGTATTTTTTGTTTTGTAGAATTCTGCTGGAAAGCTGTCCGGTCCAGGGCTTTTTTTTTTGGTAGGTATTTTTCTTATGCCAGAGTCAAATCTTGGATTGTTATTGACCTATTTAGTGTCTTGGTGTCTTCTTGTTTCAACCTGGGAAGAATGTGTGACTTCAGAAAGTCCTTTATTTCATTTAGGTTATCAA
>CAUYQG010199697.1:0-10424 GCA_963574415.1 Tarsius wallacei | reverse complement strand
TGTTGATAAGGGGTGTCTCCCCATCCCCAGATAGATAGAGACTACCATTAATCCCACCTCCCTTCCCCTCCCTACCTCCCCCATACTTTCCCACCACTGTCAATCCTTTCTTACAGTGTTATGATAGATGTTAAAGGTCCACTATATGAGTGAGAACATGGGATACTCAGATCTTTGTTTCTGTGAGAGATCACTCAGTATTATAGACTCTAGTTCCATCCAGGTTGCTGCAAAATTCATGATTTTGTTCTTTTTTATGGCTGCGTCATATTCCATCATGTATATGTACCAAATTTTTTTAATCCAGTCCTCTTTTGATGGACAGCATGGTTGGTTCCAGGTTCTTGCTATTGTGAACCATGCTGCAATAAACATACGTGTGCAGGTATCTTTTTTATAGAGCGATTTGAGTTCTTCAGGGTATATTCCCAGTAGGGGGATTGTGGGGTCATATGAAGGTCGATATTTAGAGCTTTGAGGAATCGCCACACTGCTTTCCACAGAGGTTGCACTAATTTACACTCCCACCAACAGTGAAGAAGTGTTCCCTTTTCACCACATCCTCTCCAGCATCTGTAGTCTTTAAAATTGGCTATTTGAGATTTTTCTAGTCAAATTAAAACAGAATGTTAATGATCTTGGTAATATTCTCTAAATTACCTCCATTGATTGAGACTCTTGACATATGAAGATAAAAAGGTTTGTCAGTTATATATGGTCTAGTTAATGCCACTTTTAAGGACAGATACAAATTAACGGTTTTTAAAACATTTTACTATTGAAGTAATAGTATTTAGATTAAAAGAGGTTTTAAAGACATGGCAAACAGTAATGTGTACATCTAATATGAATCCTGAATCAAACACATTTTAATACAAATTAATAAGACAATTTAAAATTTAAACACTATTTTTGTGTATGGTAATAGTTTTGTGGCTATGTTTTCTTAAAAAGAGTCCTTATCTTTCAGACATGCTTACTAAAATATTTGCAAATGAAATTATGGAATGTCTTGGATGTGTTTCAAAATACTATAAGACAAGAAGAAGTGGGTGGTGGTATAGATGAAACTAGACTGGCCTTGAGTTGAAATAGTTGAGCTGGGTGATGAGTACATGTGGTCATAATGCTATTTATTGTGTTTACTTTGAAATATGTTTGAAATTTTCCATAATAAAAAGCTTTTAAGAAAGATATAGGTTAAGTTTAACTCTTACAGCATGATCTGAGAACAGTATAATCACTTATTACAGTATTTCTATGGAAAATATTTTCCAGATATATCTGACTTCTAATAAAAATGTTGCAAGGCAGCCTGTGTTTAACTGAGGGCCACATTTTTTTTTTTTTAAAGCATAATGTTCTTAGTTGTAGTCTTTTCTTATGCCAAGTCTTGTTCCAGTGTTTCTTTTGTACTTCCAGTGTCCAAAGAAATGAGCAACAGTGAACATGGAGAAGAGAAAGAAAAAGAAGCAACTGCATTAAGCAGAAGTCTTTTGAATGATAGAGTCATCTTTTTTTTCTATTTGATATCAGTTATTTAAAATAATTGATAGCACTATTTCCTTACTATTTCCCTCTTTATAAATATAATTTTTTTTATAAATCTAGAAGAAAAAAACCAAGATTGTCCTTTATATTTTCATACAAATTCCCATAAAGATGTGGAAATTGAAAGTGAACTAAAATAATGCATTTAATTATATTTTTAAAAGCCATGTTTTGGAGTACAGTTAACATCAAAGGGGGTAATTCAAAGAATTAATTAGTCTTGGCAAAAATTAAATAATCTGATATCCTGTTAAATAAAATCTGAAATATTTGTTTCAGGTTTCTGATAAGAAATGATAGGATGGTTATCCAGAGTGATTCCCGTGACTTTCATCTCAGGAAATTCCACTGCTGATGGTTTAAAATGCTTTTTTTTTTTTTTGTCTAATATAGTCAAGTTTAGAAGATAAGACATCTAAAAGTGAAAAATAAAATAGGGTTCTACACTGGAAAAATACGTTTTAGAATATCAGTTCATGAGATAAATTTAGTAATTTGGATAAAATCCAAGTTCAAGCAAAATTTATTGAAATTCATCTGAATGGGTACTTAGATGGTTGAGAAGCCAAATATATGTGGTTGCCTATGGCTCTTCAAGATTGACTGTTAATTATTAAATCAAAATTTTGCTGATACTGGTATAACTATATTCACATTACAAAAAAAACTTTAGAAACAGAAAAAAATTGCTATAATCCCATCATCTTGTAATGTTAGTAGTTTTACTTAGTATTTTGTTCATGTGTGTATTTTTAAGTTATACTAAATTCTAGAGTCAAATGTGGTATTAGAACTCTTAAAGTATAGTCAGCCCTTTGTTTCTGGGGGTTCCATATCCATAGAGTTAATTAATGTAGATAAAACATGATTAGAAAAAAAGGATGGTTGCATCTGTACTTAAGAATTTGCAGACTTTATTTTCTTGTCATTATTCTCTAAGCAATACAGAATCATAACTATTTACATAGCATTTATGCTGTACTAGGTATTATAAATAATCTAGTGATGATTTAAAGTATACAGGAGAATGTGCATAGGTTATATGCAAATGATGCATCATTTTATATAAGGAACTTGAGCTTCTGTGGATTTTGGTATCTTGGGGGAGGGGGGCAGTTCTAGAACCAATCTGCTGTGGAAACCAGGGATCAACTGGATATGATAGTTGTGTGGTTTCAGATATGTCATTGGAGACACCTATCATTTTAGTTTCACTGAATTAAACACATTAAAAGACCAGAAGGATACATTGGCTTTCTCAATCTAAATGTACATATTTTTTTCTAGGTTTCCCCATTTATACTACAGCTGAATCCTTCTTTGCATTTTCCCATAAGCTTTTTAGACAAGAAGAGCTGAAGTTTTAAACCCCAGGCCAAGCTCATTCTCATGAGCTGTCTACCTTAGTTTCTGCATCTAAGCTAGTATCATTATAAAAGCAGCATTCTTAGGATAGAACAAAGTAAGTAAAATGGATGGATATGAAGTTGAGGTTAAAGAAGAAAACTGACAAATACATGAGTAAGAAAACTACAAATTCAGAATTATGGCAGTGACTCAGTGAGAAAACACAATCCTTTTTCTTAAGGACTGAATGTTTGTGTCCTCTCAACATTTATACATTGCACCCTGGTATTTGGAGGTATTTGAATAGTATTTGGAGGTGGGGTTTTGGAAGTTAATTTGGTTTAGATGAGGTCATGACAGTGGGGCTCCTATGATAGGAGTGGTGTTCTTCTAAGAAGGAGAAGAGGCAGAGCTCATCTGTTTTATACCATGTGAAGGTACAAGGAGAAGGTGGCCATCTGAGACACAGAAAGGGCTATCACCAAAAACCCAATACTGGCATCCTGATCTTGGACATCTTGGCCCCTAGATCTGTTAGAAATTCTGTCTGTTGTTTAAGCTACTCAGGCTATGGTATTTTGTTACAGTAGTGCAAGCTGAGTAGGATGCTAATTGGTCCCAATAAATGAAGGATTGCTGTAACAAATACCTAAAACTGTGGAAGGAACTTTAGAACTGGGTTATGAGTAGAGGCTGGAGAAACTTTGAAGGGCATGCTAGAAAAGAGCCGAGATTGCTGTGAACGGACTACTAAGGTGATTCCAGTGAGGGCTCACAAAGAAAAGAGAAGAGCTGGAGAGACAGCCTTGATCTTCTTAGAGGATACATAAATAATCAGGAGTAGAATGGTGGTTGAAGCCTTGATCTTCTTAGAGGATACATAAATAATCGTGAATAGAATGGTGGTTGAAACATGAGTAGTAAAGGGCATTCTGATGAGTTCTCAGATGGAAGTGAGGAACATGTTATTGAACAGTGGAGAAAAGGCAGTCCTTGTTGTAAAGTGGCAAAGAACTTGATTGATCTGTGTTCATGTTCTAGTGTTTTGTAGAAGGTAGAACTTATGAACTATGAAATTGTAATTGGATATTTAAGGAGATTTCTAAGTAAAGTGTTGACAGAATGGCATGATTTCTCTTCACTGCTTATACAGGTTGAGCACTCCTAATCCAAAAATCTAAGAAGGTCCAGAATCTAAAACTTTTTGAGTTCTGACATGATGCTGCATCTGACCTTGTGTGACGACGGGTCACAGTTAAAACAGTAAAAACTTTGTTTCATAAAAAAAAAGTATTAAAAATATATAAAATTACCTTCAGGCTATGTATATAAGGTACATATGAAACAGATGAATTTTGTGTTTAGATTTAGGTTTCATCTCCAAAGTATTTCATTATGTATAAACAAGTATTCCAAAATCTGAAGAAAAACAAAAGTCCAAAACACTTTCAGTCTCAAGCATATTAAGAGATACTCAAGCTGTAGTAAAATGCAAAAAGAGAAAAATGAATTGAAAGAATTATTAATCAAAAACTAATCAGAACTTAAAAGATTTGGAAAAATCTTAGCCTGTCCATATTGCACAAATGAGAAAGCATATTTGGAAAACACCAAGAGTGTGGCTGGCTGATCATTTGCTAAGGGTATTAGTGTGGGTATGAACCATGAACCTAATTAATTAGCCTTCTCAGCAGAAGCTGGGAATAGAGATGGAATTACACTAGCAGAAACACTGCCAGATGGGTCTAAAGAGAATTGAGAAGGTGGGCAGAGTGAAGGAAGGCTACGAACAGATGTTATCCTTTAAGAAAAAGGAAGCAGGACTCCAGAGGCAATTCAGAAGCCATCAGGGCTGCCACTTCCACTACAGGCCCAAAGTGCACAGGCCTGGGATTAAGGCTGCCTTCACCTTAGTTTTAAGGGATAGGACTGCCCTGCAGCAGACTGTTGTGGGGAAGACCAGGCAGAATGCTGCATACGCAGGTCTTCAAAAAGTGGAAGGGACAGGCCACCCCACTGAGCCATGGGAGTGATGCTGCATTCCAGTGTGTAGAAGGCTGGACAATCACTTTAGTGAGTTTGGAAAACAGAGTATTGAATCAAAGATGATTATTCTTGAACCTTCAGATCTAACAGTATTTGCTTTGCTAGGTTTTGGACTTGCTTGGGACTTGTCACCCCTTTCTTTCTTTTTATCTATCTTTTTTTGGAGCAGGAATGTCTATCCAGTGCCTGTCCACATGATTGCATTTTGCAAGCACATAACTTATGTAGATTCACAGGTTCAAAGCTGAAGAGGAATTTTGCCTCAGGTTAAATTATGTCTCTAGTCTCACCCATATCTGATTTAGATGATAGATGCTATTTTAGATGTTAGAGTTGATACTGGAATGAGTTAAGACTTTTGAGGCTGTTGGGATGGAATGGAAAGGACATGGATTTTGGAAGGCCAGTGGTAGAATGTTATGGACTGAATGTATCTTCTCAAAATTTATATGTTGAAGACCTAACCCTCAATATGTTGGTGTTAGGAGATGGGAACTTTGGGAGATAGTTATGGAAAGTGGAGAGTGGAGTCATGAGGGTGGAGTCTCCATGATGTGATTAGTGTTCTTGTAAGAAGAAGGACACACTCCAGAACTTTCCCTCTCCCTCATATGAGGATACACAAAGAAGATAGCCATTTGAAAGCCAGAAGAGGACCCTCATCAAGAACTAAATCTGCCAGCACTTCGATCATGGATTTTCCAGCTTCCAAAACCATGACAAATAAGTGTCTGTTGTTTAAGCCTCCGTGTGTGTGTGTGTGTGTGTGTGTGTATGTATGTGTATGTGTGTGTGTGTAATAGCAGCCCAAACTAAGACAGTTTGCAAATGTTTTCTCCCATTCCATAAGTTGCTTTTTCACTCTGTTGACTGTCATCTCATACACAAAAATTTCCTAGTTTGATTAAATCCCATTTGTCTATTTTTGCCTTTGTTGTATATGCTTTTGCTGTCACATGCAAGAAATCATTGTCAAGTCCAGAGTCATGAAGCTTTTCACCTATGTTTTATTCCAGGAGTTTTATAGTCTTGGCTCTTATTCTTTATAGTCTTGGTTCTTATGTTTGGATCTTTAATCCTTTCTGAGTTAGTTTTTGCTTATAGTGTAAGATAAGAGTCCAACTTCATTCTTTTGTATGTGGATATCCAGTTTTCTATACATAATTTATTGAAGATACTATCCTTTCCCCGTTGATTGGTCTTGGCATCCTTACTGAAGATTATTTGGCAGAGTGTCTTATACTAAGGGTTTGTTTCTGAGCTCTTTATTCTGTTTCAGTTGTCTATTCATCTTTCTTAATGCCTGTACTCCACTGTTTTTATTCTTGTGGCTTTGTAATGTGTTTTGAAATCAGGAAGTGTGAGTCCTTCAACTTTGTTCTTTTTCAAAATTGTTTTGGCTATTTGGGATCCTTTGTGATATCAGAATTTTAGGGTGAAATTTTCTATTCCTGAAAAATACACTATTGGAGTTTTGATAAGGATTCCCTTGAATCTTTAGATTGCTTGGGTAGTAGGGACATCTTAATAATATTCAGTCTGTGCACATGGGATGCCTTGCACTTATTTGTGTCTTTAATTTCTTTTGGCAGTGTTTTGCAGTTTTTTATTATACACGTTTTTCAGCTTCTTGATTAGGTTTAGTATCCTTTTTGTTGCTGTTGTAAATTGAATTTTTAAAATTTCTTTTTCAGGTTATTCATTGTTAGTATATAGAAATAACTGATTTTACAGTTGGTGTGGTGGCTCATGCCTACAATCCCAGCACTCTGGGAGGCTGAGGTGAGAGGATTGCCTGAGCCCATAGATTTGAGACCAACCTGGGCTACTTGGAGAGACCTCATCTCTACTAAATCAAAAATTAGCCGAGGGTGGTGGCACGTGTCTGTAGTTCCATCTACTTGGATGGCGAGACCTCATCTCTACAGTAAATCAAAAATTAACTGAGGGTGATGGCACGTGTCTATAGTTCCAGTTATTTGGAAGGCTGAGGTGGAAGGATCTCCTGAACCTAGCAGGTTGAGGCTGCGGTGGTCATGAGCATGCCACTGCACTCCAGCCTAGGTGACAGAGTGAGATCCCAACTCAAAAAAAAAAAAAATTAATTAAAACAAATAACTAATTTTTCTGTGTTGATTTGAATCTTGCAACTTTGCCAAATTCATTTATTAGTTCTAATGTGTGTGTGTATGTGTGTGTGTGTGTGTGTGTTTGTGTGTGTGTGTAATCTTTTGGGTTGTGTCTGTGTATCATTTAAGAGATAGTTAAAACAGAGATAGTTTTACTTCTTCCTTTCTAATTTAGATGCTTTTATTTTATTTTATTTTATTTTGAGTTGGAGTTTCATTCTGTTGCCCAGGCTAGACTGCAGTGGCATGCTTATGGCTGCTGCAGCCTCGCCTGCTGGGCGTGGGAAATACTTCCACCTCAGTCTTCCAAGTAGCTGGAACCACAGGCATACACCACCACATTCGGCTATTTAAAAAAAATTTATTGTAGAAATGCGGTCTTACCAAGTTGCTCAGGCTGGTCTTGAATGCTTGGACTCAAGACAGTCCTCTTGCCTTTACCTTCTAAAGTACTGGGATTAAAAGCCTGGACCACTGCAACTGGCCAGGTGCTTTTATTTATTTATTTTTCTTACCCAATTGCTCTGGCTAGAACTTCCAGTACTATGTTGAACAGAAGTGGCAAAAGTGGGCATCCTTGCCTTGTTCCTGACCTTAGAGGAAAAGCTTTTGGTCTTTCACCATTGGGTATGATCTTCCTTATGGGTTTTCATATATGTCCTTTATTATATTGAGGTAGATTATTTCCATTTCTAGTTTATTGAGGTTTTTAAAAATTTCTTAATCATGAAAGGATGTTGAATTTGTCAAATACTTTTTCTGCATAAATTGAAATGATCATGTGATAATTTTCCTTTAAAAATAACTTTTTAAATGGATAATATATACAGAAGTGCATATATAATCAGTATGTAGCTTAGTGAATAACTTAATGATAATCAAAATGTATCAGCCTCCCAGGTCAAGACATAGAACTGTAACATCACCCCAGAAACTGCTTTATGGCCTCTCCCTTCCTTTTTTCCTTACTGACTTTTAACACCATAAATTAGTTTCATCTGTTTTTGAACCTCCTGAAATAAAACTGTGCAGTATGTATTTTCCTTTGTGTTTTCCATTCACGGTGTGTTTGTAAGATTTGTCCATGTTGTTTCCTGTATCACTAGTTCATTAATGGTCATTGCTGTATGTAGTCCAGTGTATGAACCAGCCACAATTTATTTACAAGGGACATTTGGGTTGTTTACACTTTTTGGCTATTAGCAAGTAATGGTACTGTGAACCTTCTTGTACTTTTCTTTTGGTCCATATATATGTATGCATTTCTGGTGTATACTAGGAATCTGTCTAATAGCTGGATCATAACTGGGTCACAGAGCATACATATACCAAATAATAATACCAAAGTTTTCCTAAGTGTTTTTATGAGTTTTAATTCCCACTCCATATGAGTTTGCCAGTTACTCTGTATCCTCACTACCACTTGATACTGTCTCTTTTTCATTTCCTGTCATCCTAATGGGTGTGTGGTGATATGTCATTATGATATTTAATTAGCTTTTCCTAGTAATTAATGAGTTTGAGAATCTTTTTATGTTTATTGGCCTCTTTGTGAAGAGTATATTCAAGTCTTCTCTTGTTTTTTAGTTGTTTTTAAAAAATCAATTTGTAGGAGGCCTGTGTATATTCTAAATATGTGCTCAATGTTACTTATATATGTTGTAAATATCTTCCTTCAGTTTGTGACTCACCTTTTCATTCACTTAAAGTTTTTAAAAATAAATTATAGTTCTTAATTTTAATGAAGTCTAATATATCATTTTTCCTTTATGATTTAAGATGTATATTTGTATCCTAATAAGAAATATTTCTCTATCCCAAGGTTATGAAGCTATTCTTCTGTGTTATCTTTTAAAAGCTTATCTTTCTGTGTTTAACCTTTTACATTTGGATCTGCAATTTACAAAAATATTGTTTAATTTGATGCTAATTAAAATTTTGGCTTGCAAAGAAAAGTTGCACGAATGGTACAAAAAGATCCAGGTTTTTTTTCACCCAGATTCCCGAAATCTTCATATTTTACTACATTATTACTGTTTCAGCCTAACTAGGTTCTTATGCTCTTTGCCCAGAAAAACAAGACTGACACACTGTTACAGTAGAGAAAGAGTTTAATATGGCAAAGCAGCTGAGCAAGGAGGATGGGAGATACTTCCCAAAACTGTCTCCCTGAGAATTTTAGGCTAGAGTTTTTAAAGGAATAACCCGTTGGGTGGGAGCTAGGGAATGGATGCTGCCGGTTGGTTAGAGATGGTATCATGGAGGTGTTGAAACTGTCTTCATGCAAGGAGCCAGTTTCTGGAAGAGGGTGACACAGAACCCCTGGAGCCAGCTCCTTGGTATGGGCCTGGCTCTGGGTGGGATCTCAGGTTCATCAGAGTGTAAAATCTGAAAAACATCATAAAACTTCATTCTTTGGCTTTACTATAGATACTGTCTGTAAAGCAAGTCTTGCAACAATCCTCTACTGACCCCTGGGCAGTTAGCCATAGTAGAGGTAGTTTAAGAGTAAGGTATGTAGGAGGTGGGGTCCCTGGAGATTAGAGCTGCTTGTGCCCTTCAGCTAGGCAAACTTTAGGATGCCATCAAAGAGATCTGTATGGCCTTAAGCTGATTGTTTAAGGGAAAACATGTTTATCAACCTTATGGGCAGCCTCCCGGCGCTCGAGGGGGGCCAGAACATGAAGATAATCAATTGCTGTCTATTGAAGTGGCAGTGTAAACAATCATGTAAGCTGGTGAGCAAACTTAGAAACAACCGATTTGTTGATTTGTCACCATAGTTGCAGCTTTGAAAGGCTTAGGTCTCTTCTACAGCTTTTACCGCTTGGCTCTATATTATTTTTATATAGGTAATCTCATTACTACATGAATAAATCTTGATATGTAGATATAGACTGATATACTGGGGATATCTTATACTCATATACAAAATTTGATTATTAAAAATTTAGGAATTTGTAGGTCAATATTTAAAGCATTTGTAGCTTGAAATGGGCCTTGCTGGCAAAGGTTTATTTACTCCATGGACACTAACAAATGCTACAAATAATTTCTACCCTTTTTTTGTGTATATCAAATATTGCATAATAAAAAAACAAAATAGATGCTTAATTAAAATAGACTCTAGTGATGAGAATGTATAAACTAAGTAGTAATAAAATTAGAATAAATTGATTGAAAGGAGAAGTTGACAATATTCTTTTTTTTTTTTTTTTTTTTTTTTTTGAGTTGGAGTCTCACTCTGTCACCCAGAC
Organism: Tarsius wallacei; assembly: GCA_963574415.1. Lineage (NCBI taxonomy): Eukaryota > Metazoa > Chordata > Mammalia > Primates > Tarsiidae > Tarsius > Tarsius wallacei. The sequence goes on along the minus strand of CAUYQG010199697.1, from coordinate 94 downwards.
TGGAGTGCAGTGGCCGCTCCTGGCCACCGCAGCCTCGACCTGCTGGGCTCCGGCGATCCTTCCACCTCAGCCTTCCAAGTAGCTGGAACTACAG